>JAOEHI010002201.1:0-11895 GCA_025447815.1 Percopsis transmontana
TTTTATACCCACTACCCAAAATTCTGTAAAAAAGAAAAATTTTAAAAGCCCTCGTGTTCACCAACCGGGGGGGGGGGGGGGGGGTCCGGACACAAGAGATTGTTTAGGTTTAATTTGGGTGTTCATGAGATTTTGATACAATATTTTTGATACCGATTTGTTAGGTCCAGTAGAGAACGTATTTATTAAAGACCGCTGATTGTATTTCTTTGTCTGAAGTTCATGAGTGTGAAGTTGTAGGCTTGGTCCATGTTCAAGGCATATACACATTTTATTTTCAGCGAATCTGTTAATTACACCAGCTTGTGAAACAGTTGGTTAGGGCTGTGCTAAAAAAAAATTAAATATTAAAAAAAAATCGATACAGCAGTATATCGCAACATTTATTTTCGCGATATACTACATCGATTGCCAGCTCAAAAATCGATTCTTATTTTCTATAAAGATTCTCGTTTTAAACTGTGTGAACTACAACCTCCGTTTTTATAGATGTCGCAGTACGGCTAGTTGCCTAGAATTGATGTCCCCCATTTCTGGTAGAGTGAAATTTGGATGCAACATGACGGACGCAGCTGACAAAATTACAGCGGCTCCTTAAAAATATAAAGCCGATGTGTCGTATTTCAGCTCTCTTTTTACATTTTCAGTAAACTATGTGGAATATCGCAATATATTGCAATTTGTATTGTATCGCAATGTATTGTGATGTAATCGTATCGTGAGCCTTGTATCGTGATATGTATCGTATCGTGAGGTCCTTGCCAATACCCAGCCAACACAAATGTCCTGGTTTACGATTACCGGACATTTTGACCGACAGGTTCTTAATTTATACTGTATATATATATTTTTTTTTTAAATAATTTTACCAGCCAAACCTTTGCTTTTTAACTGCAGTAAGGAAGAAAAAGCCCTAGATATGGCAAGCCTCACCTCTACAGCTTTACACGCTGGTGGCTTTAGATTGGCAGTTCCCAGACAGAGAGCTTGCACTATCAGGAAGGGTTTTCTTCATTTTACCAAGCCGCAAATTAGCATGGGGAAAGTATCAAATGTGTTAAAAGATTGTGTCAATACCATTTAACCCAAAAAGGTTGATCCATGAGGATGAACTGAGGATAGGTCATCAAAAGTTTTGAGTTCTTAAGAAGAAGAAGAAGAAGAAAAAAGCCCTTTGCATTGGCTCTATTATTTGTTGGCATGGCAGGAGGAGGGAAGTTCCAGCTGGCTAAACGGCATCACTGTGGAACTAATGTATCATGCTGGGCTTTCCAAAATCTTCTTTAACTTAATTGGAACCAAGATGAGGTCGTAAAGGCCCTGCAACATATTACTGGATGTCAGTGGCGGCTGGTGACTCAAAGTTGGGGAGGACAGAAGGAAAACCAACCCACAGCGTTACGTTATTTCACACCAGTCGGCTACTTATCTCTACTTGCGTTATGTTGTGCTTATGTTCAAATGTAGCAATAATCCCATTAGCAACCTAATGAAATAGGCCACAATACAACTAAGGTAATGCACCCGAAGTGTATCCCGATAAGGGACAAAGATCACAATATCATATATAATATCACAACACACAAAGTATGAATATAAAAAGGGGCCAGGTGAACCAAAGGGAAAGACGCATCTAATCTCTGCAGGCTCTGGATGGGAATGAACCTCATATATAACGTCATAGTGTGCTATCAAGTCCCTGTACTGTACCACCTCCCTGTCATGCCCGCGTTAGCCGATCCCTCCTCTCATCGTGCGCTCTGTTGCTCTTACCACAAGACTATCCTGCCCCCTACTGGCTGGGAGTACAACACCCAGACCACTAGACCATCCTTTTTTAGACTCCACCAGCCTAGCCACTAGCCTAGCCACTAGCCTAGCCGCCAGCCTAGCCACTAGCCTAGCCAACAGCCAAGACATGATGCTTGCATGATATCATTGATAAACCCTCCCTCAAAAATCTGATTGGGTACTCACCAGTGCAGTCAGCTCCACTGATTGGTTAGGCACTAAATCCATCTAAACCCTTCTGAGGGAGGTTCGGTTATAATGGGCATGAATTGGGGGGCTGGGGGGGGGGGGGTAGAACCTGCGTACAGAGGGGTTCTGCTGTCTGTATTTTGACACGGGGGGGGGGGACTATAGTCATATCAGTGGAACAGATTTTAACAGATTAACCTTTTAACTTTTAGCTCTACAAACACAGACGGTACTTCTGAAACGTTCAAAGTAATAATTTTATCCACACAGCAACAACAAGCTAGCATTTGGCATATTTACTGCCTTTCATACTAGCACTCATTAAATAACCATGAACTGAATATCAAATTAAAACGGTCATGGGGTTCATATTTCACCTGCTGCTGCTGTCTGCGTGTGTTCCACAAGAGGGCAGTGCAGCGGGCCAAGGTCGCTTTCTCCCGGGGCCCACGCTAACTACTGTGAGGTGTGATTGGCTGACAGTTGAGGGCGGGGCCAGGCCACGGCCATCTGTGTTGTTGTCCCCGGGGTGTGTGTGTGAGAATGGGGCCGACCTCGTGACCTTGTAGAGGTCATGCTGGTATTAGAGTCATTCTGACAACAGCGGCAAAGAGAGGGAATATCTGGACAAACATTATGCTAATACTGAATTTTCTTTTCCTCTTTTTTTTTTTCTTTAAACCGGACTTTGCCTTAATTAGTATTGGCATTTCTTCAGAAGCCCTGACCCTATCGTCACTGCTGTGCTGTTATTTCAAGTTTTCACACTGTCGTTACCAATTCGGTCCAAATTATATTAACGTCAAAAGACACAGAGGTTCCTCGAGCGCAGAGGCAGGCTGATCCAGTAGCCGTGTTTATGGACGGCATTGCCGGCAAGTGGCATAGCCTCCGTCCATGCATAGTCTCAATCAGTTTTGTAATCCGTTTTTACATCTGCTGGTTGAAAATTTTTTATTAATAAATAAATACTTGCCGGCAGTTTAAACGTAACCCCTTTGTCTTGCTGCAAAGAGCAACCTCTACTATCTAATATGTTTAGTTTGTATGTGAATAGTTGAGCTGGCGGTGGTAGTTCCTGTCTGAACATCGTCGGGTTTTCAAGCCGTTTGAGCTATGAGGTAAGGTTTGGTTTCTTTTATGGGAAAGTAACGTAATAACTTTACGGTCTTCGTGCAGTAAATGGATTTGTCCACATTTTGCAGCAGAAGGGACCCAATTGGCAACCAATTCATTCACGATGATATGGCCAACTTTCATTATAATGACGTTTTCTTGTCGCATACAGTACATGTGTCACAAAAACACGGGCACTTTCTTTTTCCATTGTTTCCAATGTGACTTCTAGGCTATTCCCCCGTCAACCACAATATGAAACGACACAATTCATATTCATGCTGCAGCCATTTGCTGTTAACCTTGTCATTAGAATGGTGATCCATGGACTACTGTGGGGCCAAATACCATCTCCTATCTGGACTCCAGGTGTCAGCACAGAATCCGATCTCTGTTGTCCAAATGGTCACTCATACGATACAGAAGAAATAAAGCACTGTAAAATGTCAAATGCCGTTAGAAAAGTAGGGTTTCCACAGGTCAGAGAATATCAGGAATACACCAAAACAAATGTACAATTTATGAATCATAATTTTAAGGTCCTAAATGTTCTTGTCCTTGGTCATTTAGAGTGGGAACCATATGCCGTTTAGGTAAAACCTGTCCTGCTTTGTCCCACTTGCCCCATACAGCCGTTACATTTACATTTAAGCATTTGGCAGACGCTTTTATCCAAAGCGACTTACAATTAGTAGCCTAAACTACTTCACCTATTAATTTGCACAACATTACTGTAAAGTGTATTATTCGCTCCTCAAAACGATTCATATTTACTCTCTTCACAGTCAATAATTGCTAACTACAAAGTGTTTAACATTCTCAGTGCCTATCTAGCAGAATAGAAATAAAGTTATTATTATTATTATTTATTTATTTTTAAAGGGAGGATAGAATACGGATTGTTAGTGAGATTAATGCTATGAAGTAGAAAGATCGGTGGCCGAAGTACCGAGATGAATTCTGAAGAGGTGGGTTTGAAGTCTCATGCGGAAGATTGATAATGACTCTGCTGTTCTGACCGCTGCAGGGAGCTCATTCCACCATTGCGGCGCCAGGACAGAGAAGAGTCTGGGCTGAGCTGTTACCTTGACAGACATAATGCAAACTGAAAAATCTATTGGAAAACTCCACTTGACCTGCTTCATTCCATATGCGTTCACACATACATCATGTTGCCCTTCCCCTGAACCTGAATGAGATTGCAGTATTGACCCATGCCATTGACCTTGACTTGTATGCATGTACACACACACACACACACACACACACAATACCTGTACACCCCCGTGCCCCGTGACAGAGGAAGGAGACACATTTAGGCTAATCTCACATGTAATAATACTGCTGTCATTTTAATGACTTTTTCAATTTTTATAAACATCATTATAGTGACAAATTATTGTTTGGGACATAAATTAAATGTTTACTCTCAAACCTTGATATGAGACTATACAGTTTGGGTTCTCTTTTTCACCAACAGCAGTACAAATGCAACTTTAAAGTCTACATAACTGAATATTTACAATTGTTATTATGGCCAATCAGTAATATTGTTAGTGCCCATTGAAAGACCTTGCTCATATGGATGCGTAAAGTTACAAGCCCAAGTATAAATCCCGCACACTGTCCCAACAGTTTCCCAATGTGAAAGGAGAAACTGTTGCTTCAACATCTCATTCAGACTCACTTGATCCCATGGACACGGTCTGGCCTGCTTCAACCGCAGTCTTCAGACTGTCCTCTCTAAGTGCTAATGGCTCTTTCTATAAAACCGTTTTCCTTTTTTCTTTCCTCTGTATAAAGAGCTGGGCTGAGTAAAGTGCCAGAGAGCTTTTAAATGTTCTCTGTTTCATTTGCGTATATGGCTGCCACTTAATTCCTGTTTAAAGATGGATTTTCCATCAGCGGGAATGGCAAAAAGAAAAAACAATTTTAAGAGAGAACGGCCAAAGCGATAAAAAAAATGTACCTTTCGCAGAAATCCACTAGCAGCAAATCAATTTCTGAAGATTCCACATTGTTTCCAAGTGTCTCTACAGTGCCCCAAAGCCTTTACGTAGACAGCGGCTTAGCCATATGGGGTGACTTGCAATGGGTCATTGTGGCTCAATCAGCCGAGTGGCACCGGAACATCAGAAGAGGTTGTGGGACTTTGGAGTGCCCAGATCATTTCCTTGCTCTTTGACCCTTTGACCTCTTTGCATGTTTTCTTTTTAGGTCCCCTACATTCAAAACCATCACATCATTGTCAAGATACAGACCACACACACTACACCTATGTATTTATAACGGTGTACTGGAAATCTTAAATCTTGTTTTCAGTATATATAATGTATATATACATACGGGGCTGGCGGCACATAAGGGGGTTTCGCCCCCCCATGTGGACTAACCAACCTCTTCAGTGACGATTAAGGCCTGATTGAAATTATTATTTTATATTTTTATATTATATTTATATTTTTTATAATTTTAAAATACTAATATTAAACATAACAATATTACATAATTTGGCGCACCATAACTCACTAAAACCAAAGTCACGATCTAGCCTACATTTTGAAACCCACACAAACCCACTTGACTGTCCGGGGGAGTGCGAGCTAGCTAACGTAGCATAAGCATGTTGGGTTGCCTTGTGTTTGGACTCTGAGTTGGCAACTTTCCCACAACAAACAAAATGCACATCCGAAAATGGATTTAAAAAAAAATAAAACATGATAGAGGGACTAGCGTATCAACCAAACGACTTTGGCAGGGCAGTCGCTCACTGACAGCTCAGCATGCTACCGCTAACGTGAGCATTCAACCAGGGGACCTTGGCTACGAGAAGTCAGCTCAGCTGTATGCGTTTCCTGGGGTTGGTTGATCTGTTAGTGTGTGTGTGTGTGCGCGCGTGGGGTGTAATGATGCACTTGCTAAACGATTGTATAGCTGTGCACAGTGTGCGTCATTTTTGGGGTTAAGCAGAGAGGCAATTGAAATGCTTCCCTGCATTTCAATTGCCGATTCGTTTTCCCCTGGCGCCGGCTCTGTGTACACAAACACCTCCACGCCAATCTGGAATGGAGTCATAGATGCACGCCAAACAGAAATAAAATACTAGTACAAGATAGATTTAAGACGCATTGACGCATTTTGGAGGTTTGGTTGGATCATTGGATGAACATGCCAAGTAAATAGTAAACAACTTGAAAATAGACTCTATTTTTTGCATTGGAGCTACACTACTTAAGCATTTGTGGGTTCGAATAAAGGCTCAAAATGGCCAGAAACAAAGAACTTTCTTCTGAAACTTGTCAGTCTATTCTCGTTCTGAGAAATGAAGGCTATTCCATTGATAGAAATCTTGAAGAAGGATGTTTTGAAGATTCTCTGATTGCTCGGGATTCAAGGCAGTGCTTAAAGGGATTAGTAGAAAGTGTTTTATTAAGTGATATATGAATATTTATGTATTCCTAGGCTACACGGAATAATCTGTAGACCCCTTCATAATAATTTTGCATTGCAGCTCTTAGTACTGACTACTGCATATCTCAAACCTTCCTCCGTGAAGAAGTAGGTATGATTGGAATGCCTTCCATGTCTTTTACGTATAATTTATGTTAATTACAAACCTGCATATATTTTCATAAATACATTTATCCTTTATCAGTGCTTACTTTTTAAATTGAGTCAGATTTGGCCAGTTCTAAAGGCGATGGAATGTACAATGACTGCCTGTAAGTTGTTTTGGGTAAAAGTGTTTGCAGCTAAACGACTCTATTGTTGCTTTGTCCACTTTATTTCCGAAGACGCACAACATACTGTCATCTTTGCGACCCTTGTGAAATGCGTTTTGGTAATGTCATGACCAAATCAGGGGCGTATTTACACGATGGGTTACACTCCATTCGTTGTCCAGGTTGTCAGTGATGCAGAATGCCGGGTAGCATGCTATTTGCCATGCCAACTAGCTGGTGTAGTAACAAAATAACAAAATATGTGTAACCCATGTGTAGTAACAAAATATAGGACCCACTGAGAACGATTTGTGTACACTCAAAGTTGAGACGACTTTTCGAATATTTATCCACTTTCTCATGAAAGCTAGAGATCCCAATATCGACACTGCATACTAAGATGTTTAATACATAAATAAATATAATAACAAAATAAAATATATCAATGTAAATGTAAAAATATAAACAGAAGTGATCAGTGATCATCTTCATTCAAAACAAAATGTAAATTGTGCATCTTTTTGAAGAAGGGGTTTTGTTTATTTTCATAGTGAACCTTTGAACATCCGGCGTTTGGTGAAAATTCAAACTCTTACCACTTGTGAAATTTCCCTGAAGTGACTCAACAGAGGGGCCTTGATGGTGCAAAACCCTAATGCACATCCCAGCTAACACCACTCTGCGCCTGCAGAGGCTAAACAACTGACAGTCTCTGGTGTGCAAATCTGTCACTTCCATTATCGCTGGGTTTGTGAAGGAGATTTGAATATGAGATGGGGGCATAGAAATATCTCTTCATATTTGTGGCTCATAATCACACTCTTCCAAAAAACTCTTCAAAGGGAAAGACATCAGTGGATGTTTCCACAAGTCAAACAAAAGAAAAACAATTAGTTGTAGTCCCAAAGTGAGGAGAAACATTCACCATATTGCCATATGGCTGTTACCGTCGAAAATCTGCTCATGCACTTTCACTTTGCGGACGAGCAGATCAGTTTCCTCTGCAGAGAAGCGTTCTTTCTTACTACTTGGCAAATGGGCCATTACAACAGCAATCCACCAAGGTGGAAGCGCACCTGGCTTTTAAAAGGAATGGGAGATGACCCTCTGATTGGTGTATTGCATGTTGCGCCCAAAACACACCCATGAATAATCAAGAAGTACATCCGTCCTGAACCATGTGCCTGGCGACTACCTTTTTCCGCCGTTAAACTAGCAAAACTGGATTTTGCACTTAGATCATTCAACTATAGCCCATAGTGTACATGCCGTGAAATAATGTGTATTCACTGACAAATACACGTTTATAGTTTAGAACCACATCTGTCCAAATGTCTGTCCCGACTCTGTCCCCAAGGACAGATTCCAAGATTGGAAGATACTACTGTACTTTTGGAAAAAAAAAAAAAAAGACTATAGTTTCTAGTTTCCCAGTCAAGGCGCAAGCAAAGGCCAAGGCGCAAGTCGATCTGAGGTGTGGTCGATACATTTTTGCACATTTTGGCGGTAATCGGGTCCAATGGCGTCACAGTTGTAAAAGGGTTGGATTAGAATGAATACATGATCAGTGGGAGTGGTGGGGGCTGTCTTCAATTACGGCCAATCAAATCCACTCCTCTCATTCTCTTTTAACAGCAGCGTTCTCTCTGTCTCTGGGAACTGCCAATTTTGTAATCAACGGTGAAAGTCCAGACCGGCAGAAAAGCTTCTCCCGGGAGGAAACTGTCAGAACTGATGTCCTTGTTCGGGAGGTGCACAAATATGGCACCCCTAATAAACCACCATGATACATGTGCATATTTTGTTTTGTGATTAAAAAGGTTAAGGACAGTAGTCATTGGTTACTTTATTCACAAACACAACGCCTCTGTCTGCAATGAGATTTGTAGATTAAAAAGCGTTAAAAAAATAATTAAAAAAACATTCGACACATTCTAAAAATGTAATTCCTCTTAAATAGCTTTCTGATAAACAAACCGTTGCATCGTCGCAACATCAGTATATAGTCATATTTTAGGAATCGGCTAATTTCAAGAGCTTTTGTTTTAGAATACAGGTACAGTGTCTGTATCATGTCCTTCCTCTGTCACGAGTGAAGACGTGAGTTGATAGTTGAACCATAGCTGGTTTGGTTGGGGAGGTCAAAGAAAACGATCCAACACACACAACCTACTCAAAGAGGACAGGAAAATAAATGTAATTGCCCATAATCATTGGTACAGACCGGCATGAGATAGGAGTAATTTCCATGATTGCGCTAGCGAAACCAATTAAAACATGTACAATGCTATTTTCTAAGGGAGTAGATAATTATCCCATCAGTCTCATTTGAAAGCGGCGCGTTATTCGGGAACTGGAAGCTAATAAAAGGCGCTATATGTGGAAAATAGCGCGCTCTGGAGTAATGCATGGCTTCAGATGGCCCAGGACGGCGTCTCTTCCATCCCGCTGATGAGGCGCAGTTGGCGGCGGTTGTCTCATCTAGGTTCCTAGATAAGCCAATCACAGTCCCATTGTGTGGCCATAACTGAGGGAAGGGGGGATTATGACAAAAGCGGGATTGGAGGAGAGATTTATTTCCCCCTGGGATATTAGCATGCACTCCCCACACACACACACACACATTCCCACACACAATAACAAAATAAATCATGCCTATTTAAAAGACGATTTCACCATGGAAACAGGCCAGTTATCAATAAACAGCACGGCGGCTGCAAATCGATAAAGGCTTTTCCCCGAGTCAGACCTTCCAATCAGCGCTGCTCGATGTGGCCAGCGAGGCAGGGCCCCACCTCCTCTCGGGCGAGCCATAACGCTCGCCTGTGCCTCGCCTGCACAGTTACGACGGTCATATTAAAGCGGTCCTTCATTGAGAGTCCCAAGGCCTGAACACCCGTCCTCTACTGTCGCGTTAAAGGGGACAGTCACAGATTTTATCCCAATCTGTTTCTGGCGCCCCCCCTCAAAAAACACGACTGGGGGTTGTTGTTGTTGTTGTTGTCATTATGATATTGATGTTTGCTTCAATCCTCTCATCCTCTCCTCTAATTCTTAACTCACTGTTCCATTGCTTTGAATAGACCGTATTCTGACTGTCAAAGCACTTTGTAAACTCTGTTCATACAAGGGGCTCTATAAATAAAGTTATTAATATTAGTAGTAGTATTCATGGGATGAAAACCAGGCAGGTGAAATGTAGTATCAATACGACATTCCACAGATATCGTAAAGCCTCTGGTATTGGCCAGGGCGTTTCCATATGTATTAATACCTGAACACAAACTCAAACAATTCTCATAAACAATACATTTTGCCTTAAGTCATGCTACAGTGGTTATATCTGCATACTACTGCATATTCCAGTACACAGAGGGAGCTCATACTCATTTAAAGTAAACACCGTAATAAACCAAGCTTACGTGGGTCAAAGTCTTGTCATTACCTTTAGGAAGATGACAGAACCAGTTCCAGTTTTACATCAATTACATTTTAGCCCTGGGCCTTCCAAAAAAGCCATAAATTATTTGAAACATGAAACATTCACTAAGGCTATTCAATCACCACCTTACTTCATGTTACTTTATATGTTCCATTGAACGATGTAAGCTTAGGGTTGCATTGCATTGTCTGCTCGATTGTCGTTCGAAAGCCAATTCCAGAGTTAACACAGAATAGGACTTCTGTCCCTCACCGCTTGTGCAACAGGTGAAGAGAGAGCACTCCAGTCATTGCAGATCACTGCCTTGTGCTGTTCCAATGCAGCAAAGAGGGAAAAAAATGTATCGGCCTTGCTGTTTTTATTGTGTGAAAAGTGCCAAGTCATCATTACGCAAGCCTCTATTACAGAAACACTGTATTTATAGCACATAGGTATAGCCTTGGAACCCTGTTTGGAGGGCAGTTATGTTTGCTGCTAATGTGCAAATTAAATTAAATAGCTACTTAGATTAAAGGATTTGTTGAGAAGTCAGGCAAAGGTGCCTTTACTCTCCTTTTACGCATGTTTAAACATGAATTCGTGCAAAACTTACATTTTAAAAACACTTCTCAAAGACTATGCACACTTCTATATTTCATTTATGACAAATAATTTTTTACTGGCACACAAATATGCCAGAACACAAAGGTCAGTTGCATTTCATGGTCGAGATGGTGTAGCCAATGTGCCAAATTATCCTAGCCGTAACAATTAGGTGTAAATTATACTATAAGGGATGCCAATTTATTAGGTAGTCGCAACACTGCTTCAGAAGGTGATCCCATTAGCTTGTTGAAGCCTACTTATGTGTGGAATGAATACACAATGTCACAATGACAGCACAATCCATAAAGGTACACTACCCTCAGCATCGCCTGCTGTGTCTAACGGAGTTATCGTGGCGGCAGGATGATCTAGTGGTCTGGGTGTTCGACTGCAGCAGCTGAAGGTTTTGGGTTCGCGCCCCGGAGTCGGCCTACTACGCAAGCATCCTTGAGCGAGATGTCTAACCCCTACCTGCTTTTTGTAATACTTGTACTTGTGCCCACTGTAAGTCGCTTCGGATAAAAGCCAAATGACCTGATTGTAATTGGTACACAACACAAATCTAGCCCTACAGTAAAACAAGCAAACGAATAAAGTGTCTGGTTTGAAGAGTGTGTGTATACATGCACACATTCTTGAAGAACGCAGTAATCCTCCAAACGCACGGCCTAGATATGCTAACATCATAAAGCAGCAGGCTACCAGATGGCTTTATAACCCATGGATAACACCGTATCACGGTGGTAAACGGTGGCAAGCGGGTGGGCCCAACACACACCCGTGGTTTTCTCAGCAAAGAGCAAGAACGTACAAAACAAGTCACTGACCTCACAGGAAGACATTTCTTTTTTTTTTTTTAGTTAAATGTTCGGTCGGGCAATGAAATATTATGCAACCATCCAATAATAATGCATGCATCACAATGGGGGACATCTGGGTGCAACAATGGTCGGGGGAGGGGGGGGGGGGGGGGGGGGGGGGGGGGGGTGGGGGGTGGGGGTAATTTAAAAAAAAAAAAAAAATATATTAAAAAAAAAGAAGGGACCAAAA
>JAOEHI010002202.1:0-18430 GCA_025447815.1 Percopsis transmontana
CTCTCTCTCTCTCTCGCTCTCGCTCTCGCTCTCTCTCTCTCTCTCTCTCTCTCTCTCTCTCTCTCTCTCGCTCTCTCGCTCTCTCTCGCTCTCTCTCTCTCTTTAGGAGCTGAATAGTTTGCGGACAAAGTGTATGAAGCTCTATGGTTATGACTGGATAAGCCTACCGCTTGTCTATACTCAGGTTTTAAGTTTTTGATGAATTTTGTAGAAAAAAATGTGCAATGATTATAGGCAAATACGGAAATACGCAATAATTAACAATACTATACTAATCATATCTCCTTAAATCTCACACTATCTAGCACTAACCACAAATTGAACTGAACTGCAAATTAAATAAATAGAAATACACACAAAATTATTGACTTCAAAACAAACACGATTAGAAAATCCAGTGGATGGAAAAAGAAAGATTAGTCTCTCTCCTAATTAGGTGGTTACAGTGGCTGTCTATAGCTTCTTCCTGGCTTGTCTTATTGGTCGTCAGTTCTTGGATCCAGCCCAAGGTTACCCTGGCCATGACCTGGACTTCTACCTGCCTGTGTTCACCCTCTTGCAGTTCTTCTTCTACGTTGGCTGGCTTAAGGTGAATTTGAAGCAGAACCATACTTTTATCACATTGGCTTGTACCTGTAACTGTTTGTTGACCTGATAATACTGCAATCTTTCTTCTAATGGTCTCAGGTGGCTGAGCAGCTTATAAATCCTTTTGGGGAAGACGACGATGACTTTGAGACCAACTGGCTAGTTGATCGTAATTTACAGGTTTGCATCCAACTGAACTATTTGTAACTGCTGTATCCAACTGTGCCTCTGTTGTGTTACCGGTTCTTCTATCCTCTCCAAGGTGTCCTTGCTATCCGTGGATAACATGTATGACAGCCTGCCACTGGTTGAGAAAGATAAGTACTGGGATGAATCTGAACCCCAGCCCCCCTATACTGCAGCCAGTGCTGAGCACCGCAAACCTTCCTTCATGGGCTCTGCTCTGGATATAAGGTACAATACATTTAGATTTTTAATTGTCCAACGGTTAGAGGTGGTAGCTGACATTTCAAACTCATTTCCTCTAAACCAGTGTGCCCAAAGAGGAAATGGAGTTTAAGTCCAATCTGGAGCAGATCAAGGAACATGAGGAAGCCAACTACTCCACCCCCCTGCTGGGAGGGTTGGGCCGGCTTCTAGGTGTTCATTCCCCCAACTTTCCTCGTTCTTCACGGGTCTCTCTTCTGCGTCGCCGCCCTGGTGCTCCACTAAGCCGATTTGCTCTTTATCTACAACCAGAGGCACCATCGACCCCCAGCCAAGTCCGCCTGCCTCCCGAGCGAGATCCGGACTATGCCTTCTCCACCATGCCTTTGTACGAACGACCTGGTTTCTACAGTTGCCCGCAAACGCCAATCCACTGCGTGCCTCCTGCTGTGCCCCGACCTCGGGCCTGCCGGCGACCACAAGGTGACTGGGACCGCAGCTGCAATTCCCTGACCCCTCCAACAGTAGGCTCTCCGTTACTGCCTCCAGATACTCCAAACCAGGTGCAACCACCCTCCTCTGCGTTCCCTTGGCTCAGTGAAAATGGTGAAATACCTAGCGGCCCTGCCTTCTCCTTTCCTGATCCTGCTCCCGAGCTCTGCCCAATACCTAAACTCAGACCCGGGCATGGCTTGCTGTCTCGTCCTCCTATCCTTACTCTAGAGACCTTGCCATCGGCTGACAGCCAGTCCGGACCCCCAAGTGCTCGGGGAGTGGGAGGTGGGGGGGAAAAGGTGTTCTCATTTACCCCTCCTTTTCGCACTACAACAGCAGCAAATTCCAGCTCCACCAGCATTAATGCAATAGTCACCACAAGCCACACTACACTCTGCAACGGTACGAGTCACTTTAACAACCATGGTTTCAGCAACAGTTTACGAGCCAGTAATGGAGGCACCAATGGTGGGTTGAGCAATAACATGAACACACTTTCTACTTCAGGGTCATCTCAGCAAGTAGCCAATCAGCAACTCTCCCCCAATGACTCTGGAATCTCATTGGCTGAGGCGGACCTGCTGAGAGTTCTAGTAGATACTGGGACGGACATGACAGAGAACAGGACTGAAGTAAAAGAATGATGTCTCGTTTTTCATGCATACTATATATTTGCTTTTAATTGGTAATTTGCCAACAGAGTGGAAAATAGCAGGGTAGCCTAGTGGTTAGGGTGATCAACTCCCAGCCGAAGGGCACTGGGTTTGATCCCCGACATGCTCAGCCTAATTGTGAGCATCCTTGAGCAACCAGTCGAACCCGACCAGCTTAATACTATACTTGTATATGCACTCGCTTTGGATAAAAGCATCTGATGAATGATTTAATTGTAAAATATCTTGAAAAGCATTATACAAGTGTAAGGTCAGGATTATTATATACTGTATATATTATATAGATGAATCACACGAGTCTACGTATTATACTTAAAACACAAGAACCATACGGGATTTAACAACCAATAATTAAAGAGGAAATAGCAGTAGCCTAGTGTTGTTTGGATGTTTATATTGAAACATCAAAAAAGTTTTGTTATTAAGTAGTTATTTCTATCAGTGTGTTCCTCTTAAAAATGTTTAAAGGTATGTTGGTAAAAGGTGTTGATTTTAGTTGGTCATCACGTGTTGCAAGGAAAAGGTATCTGCTGAGAAATGGAGAATAATTGATGACTATCCATCATTTGCAAATATAACTCATTTTGTGCAGGTCCAGTAGTGAGTGATTTGTTCATTTTTCTCTAGCTGCAAGGTAACATTTCTCTCTGGTTTCAAATAAATGAATAGTTAAATATATTTCAGTCATAGCCTAATGGGAAAGTCAATTTTTTCACATCAGGGTATAGAAAGTTGCTAACAGTATTTCAGAAACTGCATTTACAAGCACTCTTTATAAGACAGCCATTCAGTGTCAGCAGATAAATGTTTAGCTAAAAAAGGCTGACACCTGGGATAGTATATTTTAAAGCATTAGCCTATATCTTAAAGCTTTGTCCATGTTGACAATTTGATGCGGCAACAAGTTTTCCCAAAGGATTCATATTTCATGCATCTTGAATTCCTGAATACATCCAAAAATATATTATATATAAAATATAATGCTGCAGCATAATAAAAAAATAAAAAAAACATTATGTGAAATAGTCTCTGGTGGCTGTATTGTCTTCATAGCAACAGGCACGTTTTAATATAGTAGAACTGACATTGACCATGTCAAAAGCTTAGCCAATGACATGAAGGCTAAGCTTTATGGATCTGGGCCATTATTCATTTAGCCTTAGCCAAGGTGTGTACAAAGTGCCCTTTAATTTACGCCAGTTTAAAACCTTTGGGGTATAGTGGCATTGTCACGAAATATATGCTCAGCAGCTTAATAGGATAAACTAGTCAGCTGCTTGCACCATCCAGAAAAAAAAAACAAAAAAAAAAAAACACACACACCTTTGTTAATAGGTAACATTTATACCAGCTACTTTATAGGCCAACTTAATCCTGTATACAAATAGAAACTGGTTCAAAACAGTATTTTATCGCTTTTATTGAAAACACACACCAGACCTATTTAAAACCCATTTAAACATGCACTAATGTGACATACACATTTATACAAAAAGACTGACAAAAGAATAAGATTTCATTCCCACGTTTAAAACTGATTTGCACTTCGGGGTGGCGAATGCCAGACAGCAGAACTGGTGCGTTTAAAATAGCGAGGCTTGCTCTTGTAAAAGATGTTCTCCAACCGTGGCTGTTCAATAGCTCCAAAGTACGCATCTAAATCTGGAGGATTGAAGTACTGTTTCATGATGGCATGCTGCAAGGGTTGACCTTAAGGGGAAAAAAAAAAAAGTTTAGAGTTAGTGTTCATTGAACACTGTAATTGAAAATAGATTACAGAGCCTGCAGTTTAGATTACCATTTAAGAGCTAGACTGGCATGTATTGGGACATTACCTTCTGCCCAAGACGGTATTGGTTTGCGTGGTGCAGACTCATCATCTGTGGAGTCATCACTGTTTTGGTCCATCCCATAATCTTCTGCATTTTTGCTCAAAACCAATGGCCTGTTGCCCCCTTTGGGGGTGATATTATAGGACTGGGGCGACTGCTGTAGGAGAGGTCAAAACACGACTTTACGTTTCTGCTCATCATTTTCCATCAAGGCACATCATAATGCCACACGATGATAATCTCAGCCAATACTTCATACCTCAATATCCACAGTCACATTTAGGTTAGCACCCTTCCCAACCGGAGTGCTCAATACAGAGCGCTGAGAAGAAAATGGAAAAGTGGTGCATGTATTATTCTGACTTTTAATTTTGGCAATAAAGCTTTTTTGAATGCTTCCAATGAAGGTTATGTATGGTTTACCTCAATATCCACTGTCACATTTAGGCCAGCAGCATGCTGAAAGAAGCAAGTGGTACACAATTATGTTCATTCATCCAATAAAATATAACTTCAGTTTGTATCATTTCAAGTTTATAGTTTTGTTTGCTTTAAAAACAAACCCAGACCATATCGATTGTATATAATGACTGCTATGCCGAGACTGGACTTGCACCTAAATCTAGCTGCTTGGGCCGATTGCCCAGCAGAAGCTATAGTTCAATATCATCTTAAGTTTGTTTTCCCTCAGTAGTATGCTTACCTCAGTAGCTACAACATTCTTGGCAGCAGCCTCTCGTTGTTTAGCAGCTTCTCTCTCTTTAGCGGCCTTTTCTTCGGCAGCTAGTCGCTGCTGCTCCTAGTGGAACAAGCACCAAGCAAACGCATGAGCAGGTTGTGTAAACAAACTCATATCAGTGTATGGATGCACTTACTGAATTACATCACTGGATTCATAATGCCAATAAAACACATTATTTGAAAAAACAAACAAAAAAAATCAGGACAGTAATGAAAAGAAAAAAAAAGGAAAGAAAAAAAAAAAGCCTTGTACATTCTGATGCTTACCCTCTTCTCAAGCTCCTTTCTTTTCTCCTCCAACTCTCGTCTCTCCTTCTCCCTAGCAGCTTTTTCCAGTTCACGCTGTAAAGCAATAGCCTTTTCTTTCTCCGCACGCTCCCTGAAGAACAGAATTCAAGTCTTTAGTTCTGTGCACTCACTCTACATAATGTGCAGGGACAGATGCAAATATTTTTAAGCACTGTTGGACTCCCAGCCGGAGGGCCGTAGGTTCGAGCCCCAGAGTTGGCCTACCTGTAAGCCTACTAGATGACTAACCCCCATCTGCTCCATGTAATTGTAAGTCGCTTTGGATAAAAGCGTCTGCTAAAAGGCCATGATTTGTAATTGACAATATTGGGCAAACAGCCCCTTTCTAAAGAAGATGACAGATGAAAACTCCTTGGGGAGGGAAAAAAAAAAACTCCACGTGCAGACAGCAACTTTTGTGTTACTTGTGGTAACAGCCCAGTGTCGAGTGTCACCGTCCTCCACATTGTATCATACATGTCCCGAAGAACCTGGTCTCAGCTGACGCCCCGGGCTCAATGCTGTAATACTCGCAACAAATCATCTGCGGTCAGGTGAGCAGCTTATAGCCCACTGAAATATGAGGACCGCCTATAGTAACAATTGATACAACACTAGTGTATTGAAAACACGTTGATGTTATTTATGTAAATGTGATAAGAAAATAAGATTCAAAAGGACAATGAGTGGACTAAAATGATCAGAGATGTCATTGACTTGACAGTAACTAGACTAAATCAAAACAACTAAAATGTGACTATAACCATTAGTCAGACCTTGGCTGTAATGTCATTTCTGCCTGCTTACACCCAATGATCATAAAATAAGGTAAAAAAATAATAAAAAATTATTTTTCTCAATGCCAGTCAGGCCAGCTGGAAAAGTCCCAGTTGTTCCGACGCCCGGTCTGGCCCGGCATTTAAGGACGTAATGTACTGCGGTGTGTGATGCTAGCTGGCGGCGAGTAGGTTACTGTTCACCATACTTGTGTATTTCTGTAAGATCAGGTTGGCAACGTTGCGCTGGCGAAGGCTTGCAGTATGGGGATAAAACTTTGTGGCCACAGGGGGCCACCTATATGGAATACTG
The DNA here is from genome assembly GCA_025447815.1 of Percopsis transmontana. Classification (NCBI taxonomy): domain Eukaryota; kingdom Metazoa; phylum Chordata; class Actinopteri; order Percopsiformes; family Percopsidae; genus Percopsis; species Percopsis transmontana. Next base: position 6,095 of record JAOEHI010002202.1, read on the forward strand.
GTGGCCACAGCACAGTCAAACACCGTCTTTAAAAAAAAAAAATAAATGATATGGGGACATTCCTTAATGTGTGTATGGCATCATTTAAATGTCATAACCATTACTACCCAAACTAATAATATGGCCAGCTACTGTCACCACACACACACACACACACACACACACACACACACACACACCAGATAACATGACCAACCTTTCAGCTGCAGCCTGTCTCTCTCTCTCCTGCTCCCTCTCCTGCTCCCTCTTCAGCTCCAGGGCACGGCGGGCTTCAGACAGCTTGAGGGCCCGCTGCTGCTCCTCCTCCTCCGCTCTCCTCTTAGCCAGGAGCTCCTGCTGTCGCTTCTCCTCCTCCTGGGGAACAATGGAGGAGGTTTAGGAAAGAAAGCCAATGTGTCAACCATGGCACACAGTTTACCCATTGTGTAGTGTAATAAACCTGATCAATCTGAGCAAAGTATTGATCATGCATATTAACCCAATTGAATAATTGGGTAATGCCATTAGCTGCACTTTCGAACCTTTTACTCTGGGTTTAAGTGTTTTAATTGGTTTAAACATGTCTTATCTTAAACCATTGTACATTTGGTCTTTGCTTCATCTTATTTGTAAAGCACTTTGACCTGCCATGAGTATGAAATGTTCTATATAAATACAGCTGCGTTGGGATGGTACAACCCTTTTGCTCCCTATGCAACATTCGCCATGTGGGGTCACCCATTACATTAGAACAGGTGCCGAGGCTCCACCGGGTGGGCTCCGGGTCGTGATGCAGTGGGTTTGTCATCGGTCAGTGGGACTATAGGCTCATGTCAAACTCTTTAAACCACAAGTTGTCACCGGCAAATGTGGGGAAAAGCCCAGAGAGCACCTGTCACTAACACACATGCAACCGATGACTTACTGCTTGCTGAAGCTTCTTTCTCTTAGCCTCCTCCTCTTGACGTTTCAAGGCCGCTTTTTTCTTTGCCTTCTCCTCTGCCAGTCGTTCAACACGCAGCTGTTGAAAAACAGAAACCGTGTTGCCATCAGGACGGCAGTGAGACACGTGTTGCGCGTGCTAAGAAATCGGTGCTCTGCACACACCGCACGCATACTGCTTCCCTTGTTTTTGTTCCCTCACACTTAATATAAATATTGTATGTAGGATATACATTTAAATTGAGATTTACACAGCTGAGGTGTAAAATAGAGGTTTTGTATACCGTTATGTCCCTGCAATTTACCATTATGGGCAAATTAGGAAAATGTTTGTCTCTAAATTCTTGAGGTTTGGATTTTGTGTGCCCTGTATGCAACACTAATGTCCTTTGCCAGTCCCCTACCTGCACTACTCGTGGTTGTTTTTAGAGATAGCATATGGTAACAAATGTTTCATAATCGTGCTCCAAAACTACCAACTATTAACGTACAGCCCTGGCTATATAAAACTCTAGGGAAAGTAGTAGGGAAAGCCAAGTGAAATATTCCATTTGATATTCTAGTGTCCTTGAACAGCTTATTGGCTTATTCTCTTAAGAGACAGATTCACACAAGGACAGTGTTTTGGGTCTGAGAGCATTGCAATCAAATCGTATTGACCCGTAGAATGAAATATTGAACTGAACTATTAAAAAAGACAGATGGGTATTCTGTCACTTAAAAACCTTGTCATTCTGCTCAATCTTTTTCTTCTTCTCTTCCTCCTTCTGTCCCTCCTTCACCCTGGCCTCCACCACACGTTTCAGCCTCTCATCCCTCTTCCTACAGAAAGGGCACAGGGTCAGTTCGAGACAGGATTCGCCCACTGGCGTCAATGAGGAGGAGGCACTCAAGTCAAAGTGCAGAGTCCACCTTTTCTGTTCCTCCTGTTTCCTTCTCTTCTCTTCCTCCATTTTTCTCATCCGTTCTTCCTCTTGTTCCTGCTTCTTTTTGAGTGCTTCTAGTTTCATGCGCTCTTTTGTCTGCGGGAGAATGCACAATGTTAGAGGTACAAGCAGACACCAGTGGTAACAGGTGGGGAAAGCCAGGGTGTGATATTAACGTTGAGGTGGAAAAGGTGCCATGTCGAAGTTAGCTGAAGTGAAAATCCACACTGACAGAACAATTTCCTAGTGCGTCAAAAAGGCGTCTTTAAGTCAATGTAAAGTACATGGTAATGCCTTCTCTTTTTGAGTTGGATTTTCACCTCAGACGTTAACAGAATACGGGTGATGTTAAGGAAGCCATCAGACAGGTTCAAGAGGGACTAAAAGCAAACGCCACACCAAACCTTAGTGACCCATGAAATCAGTCCGCTTCAAATTCAAACATGATGTGGGTCAAGTGAATCAGAAGTCATGGAGAACAGACATGTAGTTAGGCTGTCTAACCACGATCATAGCACATGAAATGCCCACATTAAAAACAGTGCTATAGCCTTACACTTACCACTAGACCACATTTTGCGTCCTTAGAACATGGAAAAAGAAAAGCAAATAAGAAGAGCAATCGTGTACAATTGAACAAGTCCAGCTGCCACTACCAACAGATTATGTTGCTGTATGTATGTATGTATGTATAAATGTATGCATGCATCACCTTGAGATCAAGCTTCAGAGGAGTGTTGTGTTTAATGAAGGACTTCATAACAGTGGTGCGACCCAGGGAACTTGGTGTCATCATCAGCATCTGATTCTTCTGCACAGTGTGGAGGAAGGATCTCATATTTGGCCTAATTGCCTGGTCAAAAATACAATCGTAGTATCAGTTTCAACCACATGGAAATGTAACTAATTACTTTTCTCTAGGTAAAGCACGAAATGTCAGAAAACATAAAAACAAAAGTATTAGTGTGTTGAAATTTCTCATACACAAACACGCTTAATGCAATTCTTATTGTACAAAGCCATATACATGCCTCAGACATCCAGCAGGGCTGGATTGCACCATTATAAGAATATTCTCTACCTTGTTTGTTCAATAAATTAGGTCTTACTAAGAAAAATAACAGCACTTCACTATGGCTACAATCACTATTTAAACCACCAAAAATGTGTTGTTCTTACAGATTGACTTTTCTTTGGTGGAGAAGGCTTCTTTTTTGGGCTTTCCTCTATATCTGGTGCTTTGCGTTTGGCACTCTGGCGAGACCTAGAGACAGAGAGTCAGTTAAATAAGATAACAGGAGTGTCACAATCAACGCACTTGATAAAAACACGCATTGATCAAGAAATGGTCTTCAAGTAATAGACCTGGCAGAACGCAAGAAAAGATTATTTGATTAAGAGTAAAAAAGAAATTCAGTCAATTACTCAATCGTCAATATGATCCGATAGTGACAGCACTATAACAGGCCATGTCTGTTTTACATTTCAGATTATATTTACTTAACCCTTTTACTAAATATTTTGTTTACAATTACAAAGTAAATGTAAGATGCAACATCAAAAGCTCAAAATGAGATGTTTTAAACTGTCTAATAATACCACCTACCTCTGACTTGAACTAGAAGTCGACTTGCCATCTGAATTATCTGCACTGTCATCTATTAACATAAATATTGTCAACATTAAACAGTTTCACTTAAAACTGCAGGTTTTTTGTATATCTGTTAATATAATGCAATCCCAGTACCTGATCTCATGCCTGGTGTGCAGACTTTAGGGATATTTACAGCCATAGAACGAGTAACGCAAAGACGGGAAGGCAATGACTTCTTCTCAGTCAACTCCTATTTATGCGATTACAAAAAATAATGAATACTAATATGGAAACAATTAAAGATCCTGAGCAATATATTTAGTTTGTAAAGCTTGACATTAGGATAATAGTTACTTCATTAGCAGCTTTAGATTCTTCAGCTCGTACTGCTGATAACATCCTGCGTTTAAAAAACAAAATATATGTATTGCATGTAAAAAATAAAAATAAAAGTCACTTTCATGTATGAATGATAATTTCGAAATTACTTACTTTTCTCCCATTTCTTCAACTCCTTCCATGTCACTTTCCAAGCAAGCATCATCTACAATGGAAAAACAAGCAATATTAACCCAAACTAACAATTCATTAGCAAACCAACCAATTTCATATGCAGACCATGAGACATGGTGTCACAATGCATCATCAGGAACTATGGCTTCTTACTAACCACTGACATTACTGCTACAGATGGAGCTGCCAAGGTGAGCCCTCTTTTTGAGTATTGAGCGCCTTGAAGCACGACGAACTGACTCCTGGGTCATGCTGTGGCGAAGACCTGCCAGGGAGTGGCGTAATTTGAGGGAGTGCCGGGCAGAGCTGCGCCGTGAGCCTTTGGTTGCATCAGCAATAGCAATCTTAGTGGCTGAGCGGCCAGGAGATGGCTCAGGCTTTTCGGCCTTCTCTGCAGACAATCTTTCGGTGGGAGAGATGCTCACTTGAATCTCAGGTGATGGGACCTTGGGCAAGGAACAGGCTGGGCTGCCAACCGCCTCCTCAGCCACGGTATCGTTCACTTTGTTTTCCCCGACCTCCTCCTTCTCATATGGCTGCTTTCTTAGCACAGAACTCTCTTCGGTCCTACAGGTTCTGGGTGAAGACTGCGCCGCATCCACTGCCACATCGGGTTGGGTTTGTTTGTTTCTACGGGTGCTGCGTTTTGGCAGAGCCCCTGAAGTGGGGCACTCAGGTACGCTTTCATCTTCAGCAATGAGGTTTAATGGTGTCACGGAGGAGTCACGCAGTTTGCTACGCTTCCCTTTCGAAAATCTGCATGAAGACAGACTCATTTGAAATAGGAACAGACGCTAAACACCGTTTAAGCTTGAAGAACACTGTTCGACAAGAAAGTATAGTAAAAGCAACAAACCGTCGCATGGCCCGATTTTCCTCCTGATATCCCAAAGATACGCGTTTCCGCCGATTACTCTTTTTTTGGGATGGAGTCTTTGGCATCAATTCTGGCTCCGCACTAAAATCACTGAAATAAAAAAAAATATACATGGTTTAGCTCATGACAAATACAGCATAGACTGAAAACAGATCTCAAAAATACATTCCATACAGTTCATTTAGCAATTTGCACCTTACTATGCACAGGCTAAATGTCAAAATCTCAAAAGGAGTAATAAAAAGCCAGTTCAACCCAACCCTACCTTGAAAACATGCGGTTGGCTTCCTGCTGGATCTCTTCCAGCCATACCATGTGAACATTGTCAATGTCACTGACGAATTGCTGCAGTTTCCCATCAAACATCTGTGTGAGGGCCCGAAGAGATGAGAATGGGGAGCTCATGATGACAGCCTGAATGGAAAGATTGCTTTGTGAGAGCAAGTCAGAGCGAGTGTAGGCTCAACATCATTTACCTACATGTAAAAAAGCGGGACATGTTCAAATCTGGTAACGTTAGCCAACTTAAGGTGTTGCAATAAAATTAGTGAGCCAAAAACTAAAACTTTTTCTAATTCAAATCTATTAGAACCAATTGGAACACAATACAATACGTGTGCAACAGAGACGAGCGAAATAACTTTTACATTTGAGGATTATATTTTTACAACGCAAAATAAACAACCTTCAAGATAAACATTTTCTGTAGAATAAGAGTTTCACAAATGGCCAACACCGTCAGCCGATTGCAAAACACAAGTTCTAGGAATAACTGTTTTAGAACCCTTCGCTTGCTTTGTCGTCTAAACTTGAACATGTTATAATATTTTATGATATTGTTTATCCATCTTCATTAATTAAAACAATTGCTGTATTATACTGAAAATGAAAATGCTAAATCTTTGTCGATGACGTCGTAACGTTACAACACCTATGTATGAGCACAATATTTAGTTTAACTTAACGTTACGTTAATTTCAACGGTTCGTAAAACAAAAAAAGGCACACATTTGGCTGCTTAGATAATCGGTAATGGGTTAGTATAATACAATACTGATGAAAAACACAAGTCAGTAAATTGCTATATCCAGACCTGATAATTATGCCGTTGTTTTGCTGTTGATGTCTTCAGCTATGCCGTACTAGCTAAAAGCTAGTTAGCCTATATTTTGGTAACTACCTTAATGACTGAAAGGAAATCCAACGCTCACTGTTGCAGCCGCATTAAACAAAAACTCCTGGGTGTCTTGCTAAAATACCATAATTGTATATTTTGTTTCTGATACCATTCGTATACAACCCCCACGACTACGTACAGCGTTCAACTCACGCAGTACCCGCTGAAACGGTTTGGGCTTTTTCAAATCTCCATCTGCCAATAGCGAGGTCCTACGTGATGACGTCTTGAAAGCGCTGTTCGATTTGGTGACGCGGGTAACGAAGAGGGCAATGGCCATAGCTGGTTGGATTGTGTTGCTACACAAGTCATAAGTGCGGACCCAATCGTTGTCTGAAGGTGGGGTTACATTGTTCCCCACAGATTTAAATTAACCAATCAAGAGTTAGTGGTATTCCCAAGGATGTATTATGGATATTAGGTATTACCTATGGGTATTATTACATTTTACATGTTACATTTAAGCATTTAGCAGACGCTTTTATCCAAAGCGACTTACTTATTTTTACCCATATTTATACAGTCTATGGTATTACCCTATCCTTGAAAGAGTTTTGGCAGAGTTCTGTCATATGTGCATAGCCTACGGTTTACAACTCAATTGTCAACATTTTATTTTTAATCTATGTTAATACGGACTTGTAAATATATACGGATTGATATGCGGCATTCCAATGAAATTTAAGATTTATCCGCACGTTTCGAGCCAATTGCATTTTAACCATAGACTGTAGGCTATCAATAAAGGGTTAGGCTTAGATTCTAACAAGCGGCAGCAGTCACATGCACATTTAGAGTATGACAACATAAATAGCTAATATCCTGATTTGAAAACGGGGATTACTTTCCAGTTTGCTATTCTACGCCGATACGGCACCAAGCTTTAGAAATAATAGTAACATCCTTATTTATTGATAAAAGTCAACGAAAGCGTGCACTATCTTCGCGTGCGCATAAACACGGCAATTACGGTCATTCTACCTGAGTGCGAGCCATGCCTACTACGGATTTATACACATATAGTTACATGAAGCAAGTCTGAGTAGAAATGTGATTAAATTTCTGAACTAGGAATTTAAAGAAAAACTATTCTCTATAGAGATATAGCAGGGCATTATACAGTGGACCATCTCAGAACACGAACCAATTAGTTTGATATGGAATTTCAAACTAAAAGCATGCATAAATCTACTGTATGTGACTTAATGTTGAAATGAAAATACCCTTTTACCTAAAGCCATCTGACAGTAGTGGTTGATATGATCCAGCATACATAGGCTACTGTATAGCCAAATATGTTTAATCGGTATTTGCTGGAACTTTGTGTATTATCTCTAAAACAGTCCCACCACGTTTTTATATAACTTATAATTTAGCCTAAACATAGGCTAGCTGCACAACCAGCAAACACAAGCTGCAGTTGACTGAACAAGTTCACTGCAACTCGGCCAAGCTCGGGCGTTTTCCTTAACAAAAGCAACATTTATTTACCAACGTGGGTAAAGAATTCATTCTGATAACTTTTTTACTTATTAGGTAATTGATCTTTCGTCTAAACAAAAAGTATCTAATGTATACTAGTAAAATTAGAAAAGATGCTAGTAACTTGAATAATTACAAGCAACTAAAGAATATGTACTAGTATCTAATGAATATACTAGTAAGTCTTTAGGAATATATGTCAAAACGGCTTGCCATAGTATTACAGTATAGGCCAGAAACAGATAGTAGACTGCACTCACAGTAACCCCCCCAACACCGACCAATCACAGGCAGCGTTTAATTAAGTAGCGCCTTGGAGTCTGAGTCACCAGTGCAGGTGTTGGTTGAGCGGTTGAGAAGAGAGTGAATTGCCGCTGCTTCAACATCAGAATCAGAAATACTTTATTAATCCCCGAGGGGAAATTCTTTACATACATTGCTTGGTCTTAATATTCAACTACCTCTGTGGACATTATGTGTGCGCCCAAGAACACGTAAGTTGTTTTGTGGGTTAAACGCAGTTTAGGCAATGTGGTCGAATGTATTAAGTTGTGTTGAACACGTTAATTACCTAGCACGGTTTTGTAATGGTAATCTAGTTTTAATTTGTCTTATGTTCTTAATGTTACATGACCATCACATATTCTTAGTATATTTGTGTTTTTTTGCATTATTGGTTGGGTTAATGAATTGCACAGCTATTGGGACGCTTTGAGGAATGATCTCAGGGACTTGCCCACACAATGGCCCAGTGCCCAGGCATGCTTGCACGTGCTCCGTAGTGTTCATAAACTTTATAGAGAGCAGTCATAGACGTAGTAAATATCGTTCTACACGCTTGTCTATGGGGTGAAAGTTAAGAGTGAACTAGAGAACGTATTGATGCTTTCTGAGTGGTGTCATGAGACAATCTATTTATAGTAGAGTTTTTGTGTTGAAACAAAACATTGGCCATCGCTCAACTAGGCCTACTTAAAGCTGTGGTAGATCGCTTTTACCGTAAAATCTGGTATATACGCGCAGAGCAATCGGCATGCCTGATTGTGTTTTCAAACTGGTGCCGGCGGTCTTGTTTCGCTTCAGTCGTATTCTTAGCAAAATGTATAGTATAATTATAATTTCCTAATATAAAACATTTGTAGATTTTTACCAGAATATTATTTACTATGAGAAAAGCATATTTACAAGTCAGGATGGCCGAGCGGTCTAAGGCGCTGCGTTCAGGTCGCAGTCTCCCCTGGAGGCGTGGGTTCGAATCCCACTTCTGACAACCATTTTGTCTGAAACACATTACTGCGGATTGTTGCAATCTACAACCTACTATTACTTGAATGGGGACTCTTTTGGATAGTAGTGAGAGTAATCACATTTATGTAAGGTGCATTTTACAAAGAACCCGCTAGAGGGCGCACAAGACTGTTTAATCATATCGAGATCAAACATAATCACAGGGCTCAACCCAATGGACAAGCTGAGCGAACATTTCAAAACATTAAATACCGGCTAAAGAAATCTAGAAGTGGCAACAGTGACCCCTACATTACGATGTTAGAATACCCCAACACACCTTTTATACTAACCAGTACAGCTTCTAATGGGTCACTGGCCAAGCTACCTACCTCCACTTCCGTATCGGCACCCGAAAGTAAGCTACAGGTCCAAGTTCAGCGAGGAACTAAGTGGAAACCTGCAGTGTTCTTCAGAAGGCATGAACAACCAAGATCATTAATCATACAGACTCTGGATGGAAGAACATACAGGAGAAATGGAAAACTTCTTCTGAAGACCGGAAAGGAAAGTTGTACGACAACACAGACACATGACACTATGGACTCGCATGATGCTGACTCCCACTCACCTGCAATGAATACTGACTGACCTGAGTCTCGGCCACAAGGATACCAGATCAGGAAGACAAGTGAACGTTCCATCAAGACACAAGGACTGGACACTCTAAACATACTGACATAATAGAAGTCAACTCTCACATCTAATTGGATCATGCATCCGGATTCTTAGCAGGCTAAACTATCCTGGCTTTAATAGGCTGAACAAAAAATGCTAAGCTGTAGCCTGTATAGACCTAGGCCTACAGTTAATGACCACATATGGTTATGTATACAACATGTTTGATACATAAAACTGAACATGCATTGTATTAATACCCCCACTTTTCTGTTTTTAAATACATTTGGAAACCTCTAGTTGACCATGTACAAAGAGAATTACAGACCAACATGGATCAGGTAACATCTTGGTTTATTGTGCTACTATTGTTATTTACAAAAATAATCTAAAACACATTCCAGTCAACATTCCTTGTAAACACTGAATGCTTTACAAATAATTTACAGGGTAAACTGTCTATGGTGTTAGAATATTGACACCAGACCATTTATGTTTGAACTGCATGAATTGGCATATTCTGAATAATATTGTTTGAATATCATTTTTGTACTACTTGAAATTGAATAACATTTCTCAGGAGAATTTATTTTATTAGTAAATACTTAATTTCAAATTCAGATTCCATCACTGTTTGGATATTATTTAGAAAAGGTAGCATTTACAACAGCTGCTATTTTATTCTAAAGAGAGTTAAGAGACTCTATCACCTCCTGTGTATCCTGCATATGTTTTGTACTTTTAATCTACATTTTGAATTTGAAATAAAGTGAATGCTTTTGAAACCTGGATTGCTCTTGGGACATTTAATTCAAATTTTCAACTGTTTTATTCAAATTTCAGTTTTGGGCAAACTGTTGTAACTCCATATCTGTGTTTCAGTGTGGTAAACGGTTTTCCTTCGCTACCTACAAGGGGGTAGACAGGTCTGTAACACCAGTATACTGTTTACAGAATGACTCTCTTGCTAATTGGTGAAGTCCTGACATTTCTCTAGAAAATAGTTTTATTTTATATTTTTTTAATACTAAATTTTCCATTTTTAATGTAAAACTTCCATTACATATACAAACTAAATGTTTCTGTGGTCTACACAAACACTTTCCAGTATTTACAATATTATTAGAATCCATGGTGGTTAACATGAAAATTCCCTGACTTTCCCAGTAGGGTTTTAATATTTCACACATTCATACAAAAAAAAAAAAAAAATACATTATCCATGGGAGTCCTGATTAATTCATCCCTAAAATGCAGCGGTGGTAATGCTGTTATGTTGCTTAACATGTGGTTGTATTGGATGAATTGTCAATGAATCTACATTAAAAATAATCTGTCAGTTCTCCAATTTGAGTTACAGCTTAATTTTCTGTGGATCCTGTAACATGAAACACTGACTAGGTTACACCAAGGAGGTAACATCTACATTAGGTTACACAAATGTGTGTTACAATTATTAAGCAATTAAGCATACAATTCAGTGATTTAGCAGATGCTTATATGCAAAGTGTCTTAGAGCACAATCACAAGTATTAAGCAGCAGGTAGGGGTTAGGCATCTTGCTTAGTGGACTCTGAAGGTCCAGCATATCAGTTCTTAAGCAGTGCTTGTTTTTTAATTAAATTGCATAAATATTAAGATATGTAAGAGAAAATGCTGGAACATTCAGTGTAACTTTAAAATGAAACAAAGTAAACACAAAGGGTTATAGTTGCAGTTATGAATTTCTTAGCTTTCCATTAGCAGAATCAGGTATTTAGTTAAAATTCAAAACTCTTAACTAGAGTGACATCTTGTGGCCAATCTGGTTGACATCAATACAGTCATCTGAAATATGCATGACAGCCTCATTTAAAACTCCCTGCCACAGCAGAAAGTTGACACTTAACCGGACATTGTATGGTTATACATTAAAATGGTACACAGTTTATATTTTGAAACTCAACTGTCTGCAAAAGGGTAGCTGGCGGTGTGGGGAGGGGTAGAGAACAGTGTTGTAGTAGTATAGGGGAAGGAATAGACAGGGGTGCGAGATAATGAGCACTCAAGTGTGGGAGGGCCATGCTCTGTAATGCCGGTTTCAACCAAAAGGGGCAATTCCAGAAACCTAAGAAGTACACCTTTTTTAAAAGGTTCTGAATATGTAGGATAAAATGACTAGGAGGGCGCTTACAATCTCAGTTTGGGGGGGAAAGTTGGTGTTTTAAAACATTCTACTTTGTCTAAACAACACAGCACTTCACTTCCAACTACCTATGGACAGTTTGAGGAACCATTCGCGGGCCCAAAACGAGACACACTTTAAATTGATCTAAAACAACTCTGGCACTCTGGGAATTATGATTTCCAGACGTGAGGAAGCAGTGTCATTCTGTAAACAGTAAGTATGATTAAAGACCACAGGGCTTCAGAAGTAGTCCTCCAAAAAAAAAAAAAAAAGTGTTACTTACTACAATACAATGAATTGTTAATACAGAATGTTTGTACAGTACATTTTCCCCTGTAAGGCACAATGAACAACACACAAGTTCCAAATAGATTCCCACCACACACTGTCACTCGTACACCTGCCACGTTGCAGCCAGGAGGAGCCTGGCACTCCCCAGGGGAAATGGTCCTGTTGAAGCTGTGATACTGGTGATGTACAGGGAGGCTTTAGTTAAAAAAAAAATTTGAAGAAAGGTTTTCTTATGCAGAACACCGCGTTCCTCTGCAGGACTGACACGGCATGGCAGGAAAACTCCCATACAACCCAAAATGTTGTCCAGTAGGGACAGTTTTAAGAATTGTTAGACATGCTTTTCCTGGCCTGTGATTGGTCCATTTCCTGGGTGGGCGCATTATCCTCCATGGGGTCAATTTGAGGAAACACAACGTAACACACACGCTGTCCCATGAAAGTAGCCCATTCTGGAACACAAATAGACACACACACACACAC
>JAOEHI010002202.1:18530-40131 GCA_025447815.1 Percopsis transmontana
GGAAACACAACGTAACACACACGCTGTCCCATGAAAGTAGCCCATTCTGGAACACAAATAGACACACACACACACACCCTCATGTTTATTGATAAATGTCAATCAATAGAATCAACTTGACAAAGGACTAAAAGTGTTAAAAGTAAATTATTTTCTCTTTTCTCCCTTGAATGCTATTAAACACTGATGTAATGTGTAATTGTAAAACTAATTGATGTAATTGAGAAACTATACATGGTATCTATGTTTTTCTGAGACTTACCGATGAACTGGTAGAAGCGTTTGGGCTTGTGTCTCCACTGGACAGCCACCAGGTAGACTGGGACCCCGGTTAGCATGATCACCAGGCCAACTCCACACACCAACGGCTCAGAGTACAGACTGAAGCCCAGCAGAACCGCCCAGAACACGAGATAACACACTGGAACCAGCAGGCTAACCTGGACGGACACACACACACACAGATTTACACTGTACATAAATCTTTCATATTATTTTAAACATATTTCATTACACCTGCAATCTGTGATCACCCAGTGTGTTAAAGTATTCGATGCAATTTAAGTAGCCAAACCAAGGAGGAACCTCCTCACTTTGAGGAGGTGGGTCCACTTAGCAAATGTCTTCACAGATTCTAGATTTGCTGTGAAGAAGATGAGGATGAAAGCAGTGGCGTAGCCACACAGGCGCCCTGGTTATTTTTAGATACAGCCTACAGAGATAGGTAGGTCAAATACGCAATGGTCAGGGGGGAGGTTTATGTCGACACGAGGCTGCTAACTTGGTCATGTGGCGGGATGGGGAACTCCTGGACAGGTCATCAGAATGTCATAGGTTGGTCTGTCCTTTGTAACCTTCCGGTATCAGCGGGTCGTCAAGGCGGCCCAGCATATCACCGGTTCCCAGCCACAACGGACATCTATCACAAACACTGCCTGAGCCACGGTCTGGTCTCCCCCTGGTTTTCCCCCAAGCTGTCACTCATCCGAACATGGCCACCCGTTGAACTGTACTCAACCAACTACACCCTCCCCTTTACGCTGAGCCCCCCCTAAACCCTACACCACACACACACACTCCCCTCCCGTGTTCTCTCACCTACCAACATTCACACTATTATCCCTCCCTCGTTTCTGCACTTGAATGAGACTCTTCTTGCACTACTGCCTACTGCCATGTTTACAATGAAGTGTTTCTATCTGTACTTATTCTATATTTTATTTTATTTGCTATATATGACCCTATGTGTCCCCCAATTGCAGCGTTTGGTGAATGCCGCATTGAATTTTCTCTGTTATAAAGACAAATTGAAATTATTCACTGACCTGGGATATTTTTCCAAATATAGGTGTGCTGTAAATCTCTTTTGTACCTTCAGTATGGCCGTTTACTGACTGTACCTTGATGGGCCTGTAGAGGGCGGGCTTCTTCCAGCGGTAGTAGAGCAGTCCAGCGATGGTGACGCCATAAGACAGGTAGTTGATGAATGATACGTAATTAATGAGGTTGTGTGTCTCCCCAATGCAGAGAATAACGATGGTAGCAGTACACTGCAGACAGCAAGACGATTTGAGATAAATTAAGTTAGCAGTGTTGGGAGATACCTTTATATTTTCCCTTATCTTCTTCGTCTCATCTCATGTTGTTATTGTATTCCTTATATTGTGAAATCTTATCTTAATGCATCGTTATCTTGTACAGCTTTATTATCTTACTGTTTTTGCTGTCTTGTCTCAAATTATTTATCTTAAAAAAAAGGTACACTCCTCAATTTCATTATAGCACACCCAGAACCCCACATTTCCTCCCCAAGTTCACGGTTTATATTTTAACCACAGGTGTGTAGGGGCAGGGGTAGCGGACGGTGTGAGCCTATGAGAGATGTAGGGTGGGTAAAAAGTGGTGCCAGCCTTCAGGTTGGGTAGTGGGGTGTATATCTGAGTTTCAAACCAAAACACTGCTTTCGTAGTGCTGGTTTTAACCTCAACACCAGACACAAATGGGGGAGTGTTCCCACATTATCCAATGATGTTTTATGTAACGTCACATCACATACAGTATCTTATTGTTTTCTTATCATACTCACACAGACAAGCAGGGCAGGAATGGGTGTACACCTTTTGTAGTGGATCATGGCCAGAAGGCTGGGCAGGTGTCCCTCTCTGGCTCCAGAGAAACACAACCTGCAGGCACACGGCGTGGTGAGTAATGAACCTTACATGTATGCGGGACTCTGGGATTGGAGACGGGTGAAGGCAATCGCAAACCACCTTTCTCCCGAGTGAAAGGCTGCAGGGAGGAAACGGAGGCAGGGAGGCACCACGCGGAGCCTCCCAAGGACAAAGACAGGGCCCGCTGCCAGCCGAGGAATATACTTACTTTGTGTATGTGAAGCAGAGGAATATTAAATAAAGACAACAGACACGGTCTGTTGGTAACCAAGTCTGTAGATGTGCACTTTTAACGATACTTTGCTGGTGTACACTCACGTGCACGTGCACCGTTTTCCCCTGGTGTGTTTATGTATATTGAATACTGTCATACTCCCTCACACTGCCACTGTTAAATAAATATGTATGTATGTATGTATGTATGTATGTATGTATGTATATATATATACACAACCATGGAAAGAATTAAGAGACCACTGTTCATTAAAAAAATTATATAAATCTATATACAATTATTATTATAATATTTAATACAGTTATATTTATTTAAATTA
Organism: Percopsis transmontana; assembly: GCA_025447815.1. Taxonomy (NCBI): domain Eukaryota; kingdom Metazoa; phylum Chordata; class Actinopteri; order Percopsiformes; family Percopsidae; genus Percopsis; species Percopsis transmontana. The sequence continues at coordinate 21,256 of JAOEHI010002202.1, forward strand.
TTTAATTTGTACTTTTTTACATTTTTGATGTTTATATTATTATATGTACAAGAATATGCAGTGGTCTCTTAAGGTTTTCCATGGCTGTATATACACACAGTATACTTTATTAGAACAAATAGAAACTGACCTGGAGGAGGTAAAGAGGTAGCCGTTGATGCCTCCAAAGGTGGACAGAGCAACGGAGATCGGCATGACCACAGAAAACGCTCCCAGTAGTTTCTCTCCGAAGGTCTGTCACAGCACAAAACATCCCAGAATACACAAGCAGGCCTCCAATACAGAATATCACAACGGAACGTCTTTCCCGTCTCCCACCCGACCTGGACGCCGCAGCACGGTTTAAAAAGGACTCACCACGGCGACGGCGTTGGAGGCCAGTAGCTCCTCGGGGCTCATGGAGGAAAAGTAGGCGATGTTGGTGAGGGTGTAGACCAGCGTCACCAGCGGGATGGAGATGTAGATGGCCCGAGGCAGGTTCCTGAACACGACCACACACAGGCTAGTCAGAGCTAAGCTACTGCTACTACGACCACACACAGGCTAGTCAGAGCTAAGCTACTGCATCACTACTGCTGCAGTAGATATCACTTTTATTCATCAGAATTTAGGATTCTACCGATTTACAGGTTCAAAAATAATAAAAAACTTTGAAAATATTGGACGATAACCAACATAAGTTGACACCAAGGCCGCTCACCGTCGAGGATCTACCACCTCCTCGGTGACGTAGTTGAGGAAGTTCCAGCCGCTAAAGGCGAAGGACGCTTGCAGGAAGGCGAGAGCGATCTGTCCCACCGAAGGCGTCTTGTCGAACTGGAAGGCCACCTGAGGAGTCAGGCCTTCATAGTGGCCTGTAACAATATCAGGAGATTAAAAAGTTAAGGAAAATGAGAGGAATGTCTCCAGGGATGAATAATATATACAGAAATAATATGGAGGGTTTACAACAAGCCATTTAGATGTCTGTCACACTGTGACGTCACAGTGTGACAGACATCTAAATGGCTTGGCTCTGAATGACAGGAAGCTCCGCCCCGACAGGCGAGTGACAGCTCACTTTAAAGCCAAAATTTAGACCGTTGGGGCCAAGGGTCCCAGAGAGCTGTCTTTTTAGTAATGCTGTATTTATGAGTCCTCAAGGGTGTATTCTATATGAATGCAAAGCAGTAGATTACATCTCATCTAATGTGGAGGTCCTGTGGGTGGAGCCTTACCGTTTAAGATCTGGTGCAGGCCCACCAGTATGATGAGACCCAGAGCCATCAGCTTCCCCACGGTGAAGATATCTTGGATCCTGGTGGCCAGACGGACGCTGGAGCAATTCACCCAGGTGAGGAACACTGCAGAGAAACACAGCAAGCAGATGGAGCCTTATTGGCACATGTTGAAAATAGAAGACAATCTATTCTAGGACATATTTGATATTCAAGAGATGGAGAGATATTTTATAGTTGATATTCACAAATATTAAAATTATTGAAAAAAAAAAAAAAGAAATTGTATAGACAATTACCTAGATGGATATTACTTTTTGTTGGCTAATTGTTTTAAACAAATTAATACATTTCCACTGACTTATCACCGTGGTTTCCAATTTTATCATTTCCATCCATTTTCTCATGACCTTTTCACTCTATTCGTGAGTCAAATTAATTTAACTTGATAAAAATGAGTTTACAACACATTTCCCACTACCCATAATGCCTTGTGTAACTTCCTGTAGAGGTGCAGGACCCAGTGATGTGGGCGGGAGCCAGCTGTTGCCATAGCAGCAGGATTGTGGGAAACGGGCAAGTGAGGGGAGGGGCATAATTGTTTCAGGTCGTCCATCACTGTCATTGGCTTGCTTCTTGCTCTCATGGTGGCCTGGCTCAGCCACACAAAGGGGCTGTCAGACCCCCAAAACAAACTGCTTCCGATGAGGGGGACAAAGCCAGGGGGCTCACGTTTAGACCCAAAAAACAAGAGTGAATGATGGGCTCATTGCAGCGACCACAGCCTGGATCAGCCCTCCTGTCCAGCTCAAGGCTGGGTGGTTACACGGTCTGCCCTGAGAATCCAAGGTCGTCAGTTCAATTCCTGGCTGAGTCACACCAAGCAACAAGATGGTCAAGTGTGGGCTTTTGAACATTACTGAATATAAGGCTGCTAATGGTTTAGAGACTAGCCCTCTATATAGGTGAGGGGTGATAGTTTAGTTTTAGTGTATGTTAAGGTGATTGAATAGTGTAATTTAAGGTTAGTTTGAGTTATATTAACAGCTAGGAGTTTCCAATAAGCCCAAAAAGCTTATAGCTTATATTCCTGTCATAGAAAATGACAATCATCCACTGATATACACCTGATATGAGGCATATCAAGAAGCTGCTTAAACGCACAGACGGGTGTTGGGACAACTAGACCTCGTGGACCGCAGGTTCTGTGTCCAAACAAATAGGAGGCAGTCAAGAGATCTGCCCCACTCTATCTCCAAGCATGGTAAGATTCCAGGCCACTAGAGCACTTAGACCTACCACCTAAGCCGGCCGTCTGGCACCTCCATCGCTACGAGACCGTAAGAGTCGCTCAGCCCAGTCCAGACTCTTCTCTGTCCTGGCACCGCAATGGTGGAATGAACTTCCTGCAGCAGCCAGGGCAGCAGAGTCACTACCCATCTTTCCGTAAGAGACTTAAAAGCCACCTCTTCAGAATACACCTGTCACCGACGTCTCTACCTTCATAGCACTCCCACTAACAAAAGTCCTCTATAAGTCCTCTATATACTTTATCTTCTGTCTATCCTCCGTTCCTTATTTAAAAATCTCTTCTCCTTTCTGCTCTTAGAATATTAAGCATTTTGCCAGTATTTAGGCTGCTATTGTAGCAATTATCTTTAGGGATTGAATGATATTTTATTAGGAATATATTAAGTAATGTATACTGAAAAATGCATAACAGAATGTTGTTTGCTTACAATAACTGGTGTTTAACCGGTTCAACTGTTGACTAATGTACTGATTGTGAGTCGCTTTGGATAAAAGCGTCTGCTAAATGCTGTAAATGTAAATGCCTCCAACATCTTGAGAACTTGGCAGTTCATCAAACCGGCATGACAACAACCGCAGATAACTGCAACCCCTGCACAACAGGGTTCTTCCCCTGATGGAGGGTCTCCAGGTGCGGAGTGTGTAATCCACGGGTCTAGCAATCACCGGCCCAGCAGGTGACTCCATCGCCTGATGGCGTTACCAAGCCAAGGGACACATCCAACACAGCATCTCCATATTCAGTACCCAGCAGTTGACGCAGCAAGAGTATTGAAGATCCATTCAGCCGCACTTAACAGTAATTAAAGCGGAGACACTAATTGTGTGCTTGGCACATATGAAGTGTGCAGGAAGTGATGTAGTTGGACATTTAGAGCATAAAATACTGCTGTAAAACCTCAAATGCTAGTCCAGCTGATTTATTTATGAATTTATGAATTTGTTTTCAATATGACCATCTACATTTATAAGTATTATTACATGTAGTTACAGGGGTTTATACTTCCCCAAAATGTTTTTACTTTTAAGGTTAAGATGTATAGGTTCCTCTTACATACGCTGTCCACCACGTGGACCCATCAGTATTATGTCCAGGTGGTGGACCTTAGAACTGGGAAGAAGCGCTGCACAGAAGAAGTGGACCAAAGCATACTGTGCTACTCACAGATACAGGTGGCCGACAGCATGCGTGTAGCCATGTATGGCGGGACACAGTTGGGGAAGACCGGCTGGAGAACGTAGTTGGAGAAGGTGAGAGCGATTACTGCCAGCGTGGTCGGGTACATGATGAGAACAGCACTCCATAACAACAGAAACCTAACACGTAAACAGACCATGAAAACACACACCGTTGGCAGTTGACTGTTAAATGCTGTCAAGGTAATAGACATGTTTTTTCAAGCTACTTACAATAATTACATTTGTCAATATTTATCTTTTATGATTGTTAATGTTGTGGATTTTATTTTTATTTATCTAATTCTATTCTATTTGTTTTCCAACTCTATAGTATAAGTAGTGGATGTGACAAAAACTTTGAATTGATCTGAACAACAATGTTTTCCCAGAGGTCATTCTCACCCGACCAGGCCTCCAAAGATCTGCGTGACGTAGGAATAGTCTCCCCCTGACTTGGGAATAGTGACGCCCAGCTCGGCATAGCAAAGTGAGCCCAGGGCTGCGATACATCCTCCTAACACCCAGACCACCAGAGCCAGGCCCACCGAGCCAGAGTGCTCCAATACACCCTTAGGAGAGATGAAGATCCCAGAACCTATGATGTTCCCTGGAAAGAAGTCATGAGATTATTAGAAGCTTTTCTTTTGTTTGTTTTTTTGTTTTATTCATTATAATGTATATATAAATATCATGACATGTGGGGCTATGTCAAAGAAGGCCTATGTGATACAATGATTTTCTTAATAAATTATAAATAAAAAAAAGTACAGTTATAATACATTATGTATTATAATATTACAATAAGGGCTATTATAATATAATATAATATATAGTTACAATAGACAGATACAGTATGTACTACAGCATGGTATGTGTAGTAACAATGGCCTAACATTAGGTTTCAGATGCCACAGTATAAAAACAAAATGCAGCATTACAGTTTTACAAACAGTCCAGTTAACTGGCTTAAAACCAGACTCAGTGTGGCCCCCATGACGCCTACAGTCCAAGACAGATGTCATTCATTATGTCCAAATGATCCAGAAGCACACAGCACACCTTGAACCCCCTGAGATTCTCTGACCATAGGCCCTGCAGCTCTTAATCCCAGTTCTAGTTTAGTCCAGTTTATCTGCACAGTACTTAACCTCAGTTAGTGCCTGAATCATTCAGCCAAATTGGCTTCGCAATCCCACAGGAAATACCCTAACCTTAAACCAGACGACGAACAGGACAAAATGTTTGAAACCTTGGTTTCAGTCCTTCCCCAGTTTATAGGGGGGGGGGGGGGGTGAAATATTAGCCTGCATCTCAAGAGACGGTCTCAATATGCAGCGCAGACCTGCAGGACACATTCAGAGCGCAGCGCTCCTAGTAGCGCGGAACGACTCAGCCAAGTGGCACACACACACGGATTACATAACAACATGTCCATTATTTAACCTGGTTGTCTTTTCTGCCACATCTCGCTCTCCGCTTTCTTATCAGACACAACTTTAAACCGTTTTGACGAGCTTTGACTGCACGGTCGGTGGAGATGAGTTTTCAGTAAAGTGAACTCTCAATGGTAAGCTCTTCAGGAAGAGGAAAATCAGCTTTGTCTCACTGCTAAGATTTGACGTTTAACATTTGACGACTGAAACGAAGCTGATTTTAGCTTATGACACATCGACAAGCAAGTGAAGCAGTGAAAATGACAGCCACCGTTACTTTTATTTACAAACCGGACGCCATCCGTGATCTTCTGCACCAGTAAACAATAGTTTCTGCTTGATGTCCAGTGATGATAGACTTCATAGATTTGGCCACGTAAGCACAGGAGAGTCCGGACAAAGTGGACCGAATCTCAGGGGACAGAACCACCAACATGGAGTCCCTCATTTTGTATCAACACCTAAACTAAAGACCTGCACGTCAAACAGTCAAAACTTCTGCCATCTGTTCTGGGGTCGCAAACGCCTGAGCAAAGTTTCAAGAAACTAAGATCATTAAAAATAAATAAATAAATCAGCTTACAACTTTTGCTCCGTAAACCACATGGAGAGACGAACTGACACAGACAAACAAGACACGGTTCGGTCCAACTTGAATCTTACCAATGATGATGGTACATGCGCTCAGGAGACCGATCTCCTTTTTCAACGTGACTCTGTCCGGGACCTGCGTCTTCTTCCCGTCTAGAGACGTCCTCCCAGTAGCCCGCTTGTCTCCATCCATGTCCATGTCCATGTCCAAGGTCCGTCCTGCCGGAGACGCGCAGCGATTTCTTCAGGCTGAAAGGCGAGCGCATGCGCAGCAGGCTGCCGCTGTCCAGGGTAGAATGTTAATGAAGCCCAACTAGAGTTGAACTCGCGACCCCCGCTGGTTTTACAACTTATTTAGCCCCCTGGTTCGGTTAGGAAAACTGGTTCCGAGGTTCGTTTAATGTTCACCCAGCGGTCACACGGCAGTTTCGATCTTAATTTACCACAATTAAAAAGAAACGCTTAACAATATGAAACTTTAATGGGGAGGAGAAATAAATGGGAATAATATATAAATATAAGTTATATAAAACGCACACACAGTAGATCTTTACATATGGACACTATACATATAGGTATAGAATACATATCTTTAAGTACTTGACACGCACATAGCTTAAACATACAAACATCATAAACCTATACTTATACAGTGATCATATTTTGAAACACAACTACCCATGAAAGTGTTGTGAGAGGTGTATGGTGAAGAGAGGAGTGCCAGTCGCTCAGCACTGTGAGTTTCAAAGCAAAACAGCAGTATTTTGTAACTCAGCTTTCAACTCACTACAGTATGTACCTTTAATTTATCCATAACCACCAAACAAACAAGCTACAGCGCCCCCTGTTGTCAAATATTATTATGAAAGAAGTCGTGTATGTGTCTTGCGGCAGCCTGGCCCACAACAGCCTCCAGGTCAAGGCGGGTGGCGGCACACAGCTGGTGGATGCTGGGAAAATGCTGGAGGAGAGCGGAGGCTTTGATGCGACCGACCCCAGGGACCTGCTGGACCAGCGCCAGGACCAGTGGGTCGGACAACCGGGACACCCTCCTGCTCCTGAAGGGGTTGTCTCTGCTGTCCCCGTGAACCTGGACCAGACCAGAATATATAAATACATAATAGATACTATCCAGATGTGTTTTTTTTTTGACAAGGCTAATGGACAGGCCTTTAAAAAATAAAAAAATAAAAACACTATTATAGGAAGAAACATAGAAACTATAAAATGTATAAATATTACATTTTATAGTATAAAAACTTCTAGAATTGTCTAAAAGTTACCCACTTAAACAAACAATTCACCTTTACACACTTTGTTTGTTTTTGAAAGCCACCATATTCTATTGACATTCAGCAGACCCCCTGCACTGGCATTGCAGAAATTACTACACAATTGTATATTTAATCCAGAGGGGTCTCATATTATGTTGCCGTTTTGGGACATGATAATATTTAAAAAATATATATAAATTAAATGTTACTATACAAATGTATCCTATTCAGCCTTATGTTGTACTGTTACTGTATATATTACATTTGCAATAGAAATAGAATAATATATACATTTTGGTAAAATAATCATGTCAATTTTTTTTTCACTCAAACTCTAAATAAATAAATTGCTATAAAATTATACAAATAACAAAAAATAATGATTTATGGCTTAGGGGAAATGATTTAGATCAAATTATCGTGGCAGATTAAAGATCCCCTTCAGTGGTAGTTTGAAAACGTAATCTCTATTCTGCATTGAGTAATTCTAAGTATACCCAATATACCACAGAAAATAACTTAGCAGCATCTCCACACGTTTACTTACTAAAAAAATGCCAGTCTAGAATATACAAATTCAGAACGGCCCATGACCATGAGTGAAGGGCTTGTCAAAGGGTAGGAAACGAAACCTCTAACCCAGTGCCTTGCTCTACAGAAGGAATGTAACCCTTAACCGCAGCAATGTTAGTACCATTTGGCTGATGAGCTGAGAGGCCTCCACCTGGCTGCTGACAGAGAGCAGGATGAGGCCGAGCTCAAAGACGACAAACTTTTGCAGGGAGGAGAAGTACTGCTCAGTGAGCTTTGTTCTCTCCACCACACCCACCGCCCGCAGGCTGCTGCTGGCCTGGGGAGAAACACACTAGTAAACTGATGCCAGAAAGGGTTCATCCCTGGCATTGAACCCAGGCCTTCCTGTAATGCGTGTCGACCTCCACTGCCTGCCGCTACCTGCTCCTAAATATTTACACTTACTCCCTAAATACTTATATTTATAGTAACTGTCATCCCTACATCCGCTACATGGCTAAATTGTAATAGTATTAACCCCCAGAGAGATTAATGCAGCATTTCTGCTCAAACATTAACAATTAATAACTATGCTTCATTTGATATTTATTTTAGAAGAAAATGTAGAAAGTAGAATCAGTTTACATTTAGAGGTGAGTAACTAACAGTAAACTGATGTTATCTGGAAGTGAGGCAGTAGATGCTTTCTATGAAGACTAAAGAATGATGATAAATAAAAGTTTATCCAAATACATACATTTCTAAAGCAAACCAGCTTTCTCCTGTAGCCGTTTCCTGCCACCTGGTCTGCTTCAGATACATAGAGGATGCAGGTCCTGTTGGACAGCAGGAAGTCCACCTCAGACAGGTCACTGTCCAACATGGTCTTCACACCTCCATCTGACTCAACACACACATACAGTAAATAGCATTGGAACAGCTGGGCTGGTAAACATCTACCATTACAATTAAGTCATTTGGCAGATGCTATTATCCAAAGCGACTTACAATTACACGATGCTATTACATGGAGCAGATAAGGGTTAGGCATCTTGCTCAAGGCTGAAGGCTTAAGGCTTAAGGATGCTTACAGGTAGGCCAACTCTGGGGCTCAAACCCACGACCTTCCAGCTGGGAGTCCAACACCTAGACCACAAGACTATCCTGCCCCCCTATCCTGATCTACTACTAGTACTTGTTTCAACAAGAACTCCAAACGGCAACATTTCTGTTGGGAGTTCTTGTGAAACACACTTCTTGTGCAACTGGTTACCATGATCTAATCAAAACCAACACACAAAGCCGCATGCGTTTACTTAAAGTGAATACTGGTTCATAATGGGGAGCACGTTTTTCCTTTGGAAGAAGTCAATCGGACATATACACAGCGCAAAGCAACTACACAGAAAACCTACAAATTAACCACATATGATTTGAAGACACACTATAATGAACCCTAATTTATATGTTCTAATCTATCTGACCAACATACATACACAAACATACCGTACTCACCTTTCAAACTCTGAATGAGTGCAGTGCTCCTCCATCTCTCATGGCAGATTAAGTGTCCATACGGAGGAACCGCGTTCAAAACAGACTTTCTCTTCTCCATTCATTCATTAAGTCATTCAATATCACTAACGTTATATCTGTGTTGTGTATATCAATATATTATAAAGTGGAGAAATAATCGAACTCGAAGGTTTGAAAAAAAATCCAAAGTTCTTCTTCTCGACTTTTGTTTTATTAGACGCTACTGTAGCACAATGCCGCCTCCTGGCGGAGAGTCTGTGTATCGTCTATAGCTATGCGAATAAAACCGTTATCCGTTGTCTGTCTCAGATTATGGGATACAGTACATTTATAGCCAACATTAAATATAATTCCAATCATTTGTGTCTCATATTACATGTCTGTATTTAGCACACAGAAGGTGCATTGAGTTAACCCCAGTAGATGGCAGGTTTCCCTTGGTTAAAATATCATCTATCAAATTTACACTCAGTGGCCACTTCAGTAGCCTACACCTGGTGATGGTTGTTGGTGTCAGAGTCTATGTGCCAGACGGGCTGGTTTAAGTATTTTAGAAAGTGCTGATCTACTGGGATTTTCCCACACAACCATCTCTAGGGTTTACTGAGAATGGTCCGAAAAAGAGAAAATATCCAGTCAGCGGCAGTTCTTTAGACAAAATGCCGTGTTGATAGCAGAGGTCAGAGAAGATGGCCAGACTCGTTCGAGCTGAAATAAAGCTATAATCCTTCATCAGGCCTGGTCACAGGCTATTTCTCTTTTTAATACAAGGCCCCCTAAAAGTGGTTCATATCTGGATACTCTGTGTGCACACAGGGGCGTCCAAACTACTTATTTGAATAGCATAACTTAATAGAATAAAACATTTAATTAAAAACACACAATTAAAAACAACAAATGTACATACATTAAAAACAATTGAACCATCCAAACGTATTTATATGGCTTCCCAAAAAGCATATTCTGGCTCTGCAGCCTCCCTCTTTAAGAACCATCATAAGAGCATTCACATTTTTTCTCACTCTCACAACAGGTGCAGTAGCAAACACTGGAATATTTAACAAGAGTCGGGTTCAAATCCCAGGCGGGACAGAGCTGCAGGTGTACCTGAATGTTCACACCAATGGGCTTCAACTATGGGGTATTCTTTTCCAGCTGTGAACGGTCCTCACTTTTCCCACAGATCAGATACCACACGGGAGCCAGAGTTAATAATTTTCTACCTTAAAACAATTGATACAGACCGACAGCAACCACATGTTCCTACCGGGTTCCTAAAGTAGGCTATACAAATATAGCCTAACTCGTACCTAACAAGTCATGATGCTTAGACTAGCTGCCCTCGTCTCTTTCACCAATATTGCGTTTTTGGGTTCAGTTCTGGCTGGTCCGCAGACTAACTTGCATCCTGACATGGCAGACCAGGACCTGTTCTGGGGAGCGGATCAGTACGATTTCTCCATCGTGCTTCTCGCTGGAGGGCAGGAATGTTTCTGGCATTTCGCCCACCAGGGAGAAACGTTCTATCTCACCTTCATGGTAGGAATATCGTACCACTTTTAGTTCGATATTTATATAGCCCGTAAATGTGTCTTTAAATGGAGCTAATCAAAGTTAATATTTATTTACAATAGGAAATAAGACCTTTAAATATGTATCTTACAGTAAAGATAATTATCTTTGAATGCCTAATATAGGCAGATAGCGCAATGATTTATTTAATTATATAATTACATTTAAACAGTCTGTTGTGTCTGACCACAAATCTCAACCTTAAGTGCAAAGATTGTATTGCACTTTACATGTTTGCCTGTCTAGGTTCAATGGGTGACCGGTGTCGGTCAGGACAGACACCTATCCGTCACAGTGAATTCTCCCAGCAGCCTTCTGCTGTCCACTGTAGATGATGCCAGAGGTCAGGTCAACTTTGAGGCAAAGGAGACAGGTCAGTGTTCTTGTGTGACCTTTAACCCCATACTAGCCCACAGAAAGGGAACCAACACTTCCTCCTATCAATACCTAAATAGATTAATATATTGAAAATAAAATAATCAGAATCAGAAAAAGCTTTATTGCCAAGTACATTTTTTACACATACAAGGTTTGTTTTGGTGTTGTTGGTGCATATCAAACATTCTCTAAATATAAGAAAGGTAAGAAATCAAGTATTAAAACTATAAACAGTATAAATATATATACACAGTATGTAAGTAAAAGAGCCATACAGCTGAGTAAGTACAGTCAATGTCAATGTGACATGTAGAGGCAGAGGTGGAGTGTGGAGAGTGTCAGGGTGGGTTCCGGGGAAAATACGGTTCTTGTGGCATGAGGTTTTGGTCCTGATGGACCTCAGCCTCCTGCCAGAGGGGAGTGTCTCAAAGAGTTTGTGACCGGGGTGGGAGGGATCAGCCACAATCTTTCCTGCACGCTTCAGAGTCCTGGAGGCATCCAGGTCCTGGAGCGACAGCAGATTGATGATGGCTCAATGGCTCAATGATGGCTGTGTAGAAGTGCACCATCATTGTCTTTGGCAGGTTGAATTTCTTCAGCTGCCACAGGAAGTACATCCTCTGTTGTGCTTTCTTGATGAGGTCCTGGGAGATGATAGTTCCCAGGAAGCGGAAAAAGACTCCACAGTGTCAATTGTGGAGTCACAGAGGGTGATGGGGGCAGGTGAGGCTGAGTTCTTCCTGAAGTCCACAACCATCTCCACTGTCTTTAGAGCGTTGAGTTGCACCAGGAAACCAGATGGTCAACCTCCCACCTGTAGGCGGACTCGTTAACATCAGAGATGAGTCCGATGAGGGTGGTGTCGTCCGCAAACTTCAGAAGCTTGACGGACTGGCGACTGGAGGTGCAGCTGTTAGTGCACAGGGAGAAGAGCAGAGGAGAAAGAACGCAGCCCTGGGGGGATACGGTGCTGATGGTCTGTGAGTCGGAGACGTGTTTCCCTAGCTTCACATGCTGCTTCCTGTCAGACAGCAAGTCAGTGATCCACCTGCAGGTGGAATCAGGCACGCTCAGCTGGGAGAGCTTCTCCTGAAGCAGAGCCGGGATGATGGTGTTAAAGGCAGAGCTGAAACAGGATCCTGGCGTAGGTTCCTGCGGTGTTCAGGTGCTGAAGGATGTAGTGGAGGGCCAAGTTGACTGCATCGTCTACAGACCTGTTGGCTCTGTAGGCAAACTGCAGGGGGTCGGGGATGTCTTTGAGGTGTGAAAACACAAGGCGCTGAAAGGACTTCATAACCACAGAGGTCAGGGCGACGGGTCTGAAGTCGTTAAGTCCTGTGGTGATATATTTCCCTGCTGCTTATCTCTGATAATATTCATACAGGCCATTCATGATAGTAGCTTTTGTAGTTTGTAATTTGTCAGGCCAAGTGACACACCAGTTTTACATCTAATAGCAGTGGATGGTCTGCTAGAACAAACAGAACCCTGAGTACTGTGTTATATACTCAAAACTGGAGAAAAAAACACATTGGCACTGTGTATGATGAACTGGTGTTGTATTCTTGACCGGTTCAGTGTTCTGGTCGACTTAAGATCTCTGTCTGTTCTTCAGGTTTCTATCAAATGTGTTTCAACAACTTCCACAATCGGTTCGGCACCATGCAGATGTTCCTCAGCTTTGGCGTGTACTACAAAGGCTCCGCGCCCCAGGAGGAAGAGAAGAAGAATAAGAAAGAGGAAATGGACAGGAAGCTGAACGATACGCTGGCCAATATAGAGGTAGACCGTGCTCCCAGTTGCAGCTCTGAAGCAGCTAACAACACCAACACAGAAACACCGACATGCACACTAGCTCTTTTCCTATCCATGTCCTGCTAGTAATAACCTTGTTATGGTACTGGTTAATAACAGAGGGCCCAGTATTGACCCTTGCATCACAGGTAACCTTATACTACTCACATTACTATGAGTTACACGGTGTGTCCTTAACCAGAAAAGTGCTAACTCACTCACGCCAAGGCAGGTTTTCAGGCCGTTGAGGAGCAGGTTATGGTCAACAGTATCAAAGGCTGCACTTAAGTAGTAAAAACACTCTGCATCTGAGTCAATGGCAAGAAGCACGTTGTTGACTACTTGTTGACTAGGTTTCTTAAGTAGGGGTGTAATCATGGCTGTCCTAAAAGCTGGTCATAAACAACCTTGTGCTACAATTAATGGTTATTATTAGCCCACAGGTATAATATTGCTTGGTTATTAATAATCCACTGGTATAATACTGGTTGAACCATTTAATAACCAACTGGTGTGGTACTGGTTTCAGGAGACATCCTACAGTGTGAAGAATCATGTCTTCCACATGTTCCGGTACTACAACTTTGGCAGAATGAGGCGGAGCGCTGACTACTTCCTGTTGCAGTCTAACTCTCACTACATCACCTGGTGGTCTGCAGCCCAGAGCGCCCTCATCGTCCTGTCTGGGGTACTGCAGCTATTCTTCCTCAAGAGACTCTTCATCAGCAAGCCAGGCGGAGAGGCAGAGAAACCGCGGTGCTGACAGGGGAGTCACCGTGGCAACATCCGTGTTTGTTACAGAAGTGCTGAATGAATAAAGCTATCATGCTTACACCCCATTGCCTGGTTATATTTGTGGGACAAGAGCAGAGCCTGATGCCTGCTGAAGTACTCTTACATATACCAGAGGGGTTTATGACTAAAATTACCCCGGGGGTTCACAGTAAGTCCATATTATCTGTATAATATTGTGGGCTTCGCTAGCCCACAGTTCAGAAAAAAAAAGTGCAGTACGATTGGGTACTGAGTGGACAATTTATATGTTAAAACAGCGGCCACTTCAAACCAACCCCAGTCTTGCAGGTCTGTGGTTATCTCTACATTATCAAGCCTCATTATCAAGCCTTGTTATCAAGTCAGTGCCTTGCAACGGTTAATTATTCTCCTAGACGTGATATTATGAGGCCCAACACGACAGTGTGTACGGCCCTAGTAAGATCAGACCAGACCAGCCTGGACCATGTGGACCAGATTCTTTCTCCTGCTTAGCGCCGGGTCGCTCTGGGCCCAAAAGTCGGAGCCGTTCCTGGACCGGGGCGAGGTGGGCCAGTTCAGAGGAGCAGACAGATACGACTTTGCCATCATAATTCCAGGTGCAGGAATGGAATGTTTCTGGCATTTTGCTCACCAGAGTGGAAACTTCTATCTGACTTATATGGTAAGGAAGACTTCTCAACTGCTAGAAAAAGCTAAGTCAGGTGAAAATTTAACTAAGAAATAATATTTCCTTACCTCTGAAGGTCAGCATACTGTAGTATGCAGAGGTTACATGCAACATGGGTGCCATTAAGTATTTTCATAGAAACTGACACGGTGTAACAGGTCTTTAGTTTCAGGACACTTCAACGGCACCACACCTGGTTTAAAAAAAGAAAGCTAATCTGTAAACAGGAGAACTTGGGTTTGAATCCCATTACCTCCTTTAGGGCGAGGACAATTCTTAAAACAGGGGTCCGTTGAACCCCACTGTGTCCAAAGCCACACAACAGGGATTTATACGAAATAAGTCATCTTATCTTCAGTCAGACACAACAGTTCATGACCAAATGGTGTGTGTGTGTGTGTGTGTTAGGTGCAATGGGTGACCGGAATGGCTACTGACCATCGTCTGTTTGCCACAGTCCTCTCTCCCGAGGGACGGCTCATGGCTTCAACCAACGATGCTGTTGGTCAAATCCACTTCCAGACTGAAGTGACAGGTGCACTCACAACCAATCACATCAGTCCGTTAATAGGGATCATACATCATTACATATAGAGAGACCTTAGATAGAGAATAAATATTCATACATAAAACTGCTCCATCTCTTTCAAGGATTTTACAAGATGTGTCTTGGTAACCATAACAACCAGTTTGGAAGCGCACGGGTATTTCTGAACTTTGGCGTCATCTATGAAGGTTTCGAGGAGGCCGAAGACACCACCAGAAAGGAACAGGAAGTTCTCAACAGTACTTTCACCGGTATCCAGGTGAGAGACAGTCCCAAAGGGCTAAGCCAATGCCATAGTGCTAATGTACCACAGTTAGTACTGACCATTGCCTTGTGCTGTCAGGAGAGCTTGGACAGACTTCAGACTGCAGTCTTCCACATGTGGAGACACCACAACTTCGCTCGCATGAGGAGAGGAGCGGACCATTACCTCCTGCTGTCCAACCTAAACCTCGTCTCCTATTGGTCCGCGGCCCAGAGTCTCCTCATCATCCTGTCTGGAGTGCTGCAGCTCCTCTTTCTCAAAAGACTCTTCATCACTGACCCTCATAGTACACGCTGCTGATAACCCCACCCTGACCAGACTCGTACAAAGTATGGGTTAGGTGATTTGAAGAATTATCACTAGGCCATGAAATGGAATATATTGATAAACTAATTTAAGGAAGAACCCTCGAGTCTGTATATATTGATTGTTACAAGAAAATGGCATTCAGCACTAGAACAGCTTAATCATTCAGATTCAATTAATCAAATATTGAAATTATTTCATAACACCATCTTAAAAACACTTCAAAATACAGTGGTGCAAATTAAAGCTTGCGAGATATTTTACTCAATATAAAACTTCTTGAAAACATAAAAACACTAAATTACTAAATTCTCTTACTGGCATTTTTTTAATATACAAAATCTGTGTGTGTCATAAAGCTCAGTTTGTTGTAAATGTATCCATTTTTTGACATTTAAAGTTTTGGTCAGAGGCAGAGGAGGTGGTGTTCACCATTGTTCAAGATAATTTCCTTGGTTTTGTCAAATAATCTAGTCCCTATGCACAAGAGTGATCTATATGAATAAAGTAGCCCTGATGACATGCCGCCATCATTATTCAAACAGAATGTTGTTTGCTTATAATAACTGGTGTATTCAGCTATTGACAAATGTACATATTGTAAGTCACTTTGGATAAAATCAGCTGGTGTAAATGTAAATAAAGTTAAAGGTTAACTCACTTGCAGAGGTTAAGTTAACAATGTTATTGGCTGTTATTCAGGTGTTTATTGGTGATGATTTGGAATTTAATTAATATAAGGCACATTCACTGCAGCTAAATAAAACAGGTACAAAATGACTTCACACTACTGTTTGGCTTTGACAATAATTACATGATACATACTAGAACTTTAGAATCACAACAACAGTAGTGAACATAAATATATATTTTTTTAATTAAATAAACTGAAATCATGTATGAGTTTTCAACTGGTATTAGTTCTCACACCAGGTCTTGGTGCGATGTAAACAACTAAGTGGAGTGTGAAATATTTTTATTTTACATCAATCTGTGTAACAACACTTATTAATAAAAGTAATATTTTGGCAGCCATTTAATATGTTCTTATAGTTAGCTTTAGACATCTTATAGTTTAAGCATCAAACCTACTCTGACATTCAGGAGGAAAACTTCTCTGAACAATATATTCCTATCACCAAAGGTCAGGGGTCATAAATAAGATAACAAATATTAGAATAAAATAACTAATTCTCTCTAATTTAAAAGAAAAAACTCAAAATTAAACTAATGTCTAGTCTTGAAGTAAACAGGAAAAACAC
This sequence comes from Percopsis transmontana, assembly GCA_025447815.1. Taxonomy (NCBI): domain Eukaryota; kingdom Metazoa; phylum Chordata; class Actinopteri; order Percopsiformes; family Percopsidae; genus Percopsis; species Percopsis transmontana. Next base: position 37,878 of record JAOEHI010002202.1, read on the forward strand.
CTTCGTCTAACCCAATTATTACTCCTTTCTACCCCTATTGAGTTCTAGCCAACAATCTGATTTTATCATAAAAGTAGATGGTGCGTTTCTTCAGTCAAAAGGATAAAAATATAATGCGTTTCTTAATGTGGAAATAAAATAGTCCATTATTGTTTTTGGTTATATGATCTGTAATCTGACAACCTAAATGCTATTTTGAAAATGTGAACCAAAGACTGCGCAAAATTAAATCAGAGGTGCGCTATTAAAACAAACAGCATCAATTTGGTATAGATCTGGTACTCTGGGTTATCACCAGATACAAACCTACTTCTTTCAAAATGGCTTCAAAGAGCCTGTAAATCAAAGACAGGAGGTCTTGGACATCTCCTTGACCTCTGGATGGCTGACATCTCTTTTACTCTCCATTGTTCTTATTTAGGCGGGTACAACTGACTCTTTTTCATCGGTATATTTGCACCGCTGACATCAGCAGCTTTGCAGCACACAACTGTTAAGACAAAGATCTACAGTGCAGATAAGGTGACCTCCAGCCTTACAGTCACACTCAAACATTCACATTAATCCCTTTTCACTCAAAACCACAAAGTGCTTTAAAAGCAGGCGAGAGGCAAACACCTCTCAGCCGTCTGTATGAAGGTCGACCTGTGCCAGGGGGCGACCGTCGGTGTGCGTGGGGGGCTCCTGGTCGGCAGGTGGCAGGTGTGAACACCCTGTGGCACTGTGAGAGGGTCCAGAAGGTGCGTTTGTGTCAGGAGTAAGACCAGAGGAGTGTGTGTGTGTACAGTCAGTCTCCAGGCTGTTACAGCGACTCTGTACTCTTATGCTCGACCCATCACCTGTCCTCGAATCCAAGGTGACCTAGAGGTCAAAACAAGATGGACTTCTCATGCTGCTCCATAGCAAAACAATGCTTTACACTACACCTATACAGGTATTATAACATGACTCCTAATTAATCTGTATCAAATACTACAATATGACTGACAAGGACACTATATATCTATTGTACATCAGTACATGGAATATGGATCAATACCTTTCCTCTGTCTGTAGAGGGCGCTGAAGGTGGCTTCACCCGTTTAATTCTGCCAAAAAACAAACAAAACAGACACATACCAACAGTCATCCAAAATGTTTCTCTGTGCTAATGCTGCTTCTCTTCCCTAAGCGGGAGAAAACACCCAGGAGCAACAAATCCAGTGGAGTCACACAAACTCTGAGTTGGCTATTTCTCGTTTAGTTTATTCCAAGAGAGCTTAAAAATTTATTGTTCGTGGTGAATAGGAGGAACATGATATCTATCAACAGACTGGACTACCTCTCTTGTTCAGACAGTTGTGGACACTGGCTATATTCAGCTGCTCTGAAATCTTTCCCAGATGAGGAGAGATGTGCATGTCACATGAGCCCTCAAGGAAACCTGAAGTGCTCCTGTTGGTCGCTTACCTCTGGACGGACTGGAGTGACGGTGGGTGCTTTGCTCTCCTGCTGCCGTCCTGCAGTCTGAGACGCTGGACGAAGGAATGTGCTGGCGAGAGAAAACCTGGTTAATAGTCATCAATAACGGCATTGCTATAGGCAAGCCTGCTTGGAGAGGCCCGCCTGCTTGGAGAGGCCCGCCTGCTTACCCAGAGTTCCTTTGGGCGCAGTCAAGAGTTTGATTGGTTCCTCATCAGGAGACAGACCAGAAGCTCTCTGCAGAACTCTCAACAGCTCTGCGTTCTTCAGAGAATAAATATAAACAGGTTAACATATAAATAAACAGGTTGACATAGTTTTTTGCAATTTATAAAACTATGAATCCATTTTTCAAGCAAACCAACATGATGCCATATGACCCTTCTCTTCAATAATGATATTAGCAACAACAATAGCAGTAATAAGACCACACCCAGGTTGACACTTTTCCCAGTGCTTAAAGATCATTCGTCTAGACTGACTAAGCTCACCTTTCCTCCCAGCTCATGTGCACAGTCCAGCGGTGTCCTCTGCCGCTTGTTCCTAAGGTGAGCGGAGGCTCCGCCCCCCAACAACACCTCCACCAGGGCCAGGTGACCCCCTCGCACCGCTTCATGGAGGGCAGTGTTACCATGGTGATTGGCTATGTTAACACATGCATTACTCTACAGACAGACAGACAGACAGACAGACAGAGAGAGAGAGAGAGACATGTTACCTTTCATTTATTTATTTTCACTTTAGTATTTTTCTTGTTACAGTCTTTGAAGTGATACTGAACATTTCTGTTCTT
>JAOEHI010002203.1:0-11894 GCA_025447815.1 Percopsis transmontana
GACCACATCAAGCAGTCAAGCACCCTACCATCCTTCAAACAGGCCCTCAAAACTCACCTCTTCGAACTTGCATTTTCACTCATTTTCATCTCATTCTCATTGTCTGTCAAGTAACCTTGTCTACGTACCTTGTCTGTTTAGACTTTTTTGTTTTGTCTGTTTGTATCTAAAACTGTAAAAACGTCTTTGAGTGTTTAGAAAAGCGCTATAAAAAATAAATGTATTATTCCTATTCCCTACTGACATATTTTGTTGAGCAGGTTTACACTTGATAGATCTAGCTTCAAGTTTAGTTCAATAAATTCTTGTTCATAGTTGTTCAATTTTCACTTCTTCAATTTCACGTTATTTTTAAGAGTTTTGTTACCTTCACTGTTCATAAATAACTAATGCGAATCAAACCGGTCCATGGTGCAGAAAAGTTTGGGGGACCCCTGGACTAGGCGACTAGGATGGTATTGTCTTGCGACCAGCAAAACAATACTGGTCGCAAGACCTATACCAGAGGCTATATTTTGTTTTCATAAAACATTTTAGCCCTTCAACTGGGGTGTACTGTAATTATTTTTGGTCAAATGTTTCGGGGGGTTATTAAATCAAATGATTTAAATAAACGGAAATCAAATGATTAAATAAACGGAACAGGCCAGCGTTAACTACGTGTCCATATTATTGGCATCATACAATAATAGGATTTTAAAAATAAATCATCCCTTTCGGCAGGGACCTACTGTAGTTATGTGGGATTGCGAGCCATTCGTATGCCACCAAAGCAATGAGTTTTCAATGCATGTCACATTCAGAAAATTGTTTTTCACTTATGTCTCTTGGATTGCTTCTGTAGCAAAGCGCTGATCTTGAAAAGGCTCAGTGACGCCACTTCATTGTCCACGGCATTCTCCTCAGTAACAGCAGCTTGTCTAGTAAGGCCTATGCATGGGTATTGGCAAACAAAACAAATTAAGCCTCCACTACATAACCAACTTATTTTTGGGCTGTTCATGCGTAATCTTGTTGGAAGTTTTCTGTTCATTCTTTTCTTTCCTGGTGCTATCCCACTTTTGTTTTGCACAAAACCCAAAACACTTTTGTACCTCCCATTGGTAAATTATTTGTCATCGAACTCGTAGAATTGTGGAAACCGTTTCCTGACATTTGTAAATTATATAATTGGCACTGAACCTAATCGTCTAGTTTGGAATTATTCCACACCTTGCTTTGCCTTGATGCCACCATTGTTTAGGTTGAATCAAAATCAGTCGGTTGTTAATCGCCAATGTGGAAAGAAACTGTACAATTGAGTGCTTCAACTTCATAGTGGATATTTTTTTATGACAAAACATGACATTGTACATTATTTTAACATAGACACCCCCCCTCCAAAAAAAGACTACTACCTCCTAATATCTGCCAATACCTTTGTCCATGTTAACTAATGAGCCTGAGGCGGTTGGCTGAATGGTGATTGTCTGCGCATTTCTTTTTGTTAATACTCAGTGCTCATGCTGCCACCACAAATTTTGCTTGAGGAGTGGAGCTTGCAGAATTTACACTTACATTTACAGCATTTAGCAGACGCTTTTATCCAAAGCGACTTACAAATAGGAACATTTGTTGAACTGGTTAGTTGAACTGGTTAACCACCAGTTTTTGCAAGCACATAACATTCTTCTAGAATAAGCGCAGCATCATGTCACGAGGATATTTTATCTATGCATTTGCATAACATTACTCGAAAGTTATCATTCACTCCTCAAACGGTCAATAATTGCTAACATTCTAAGAGCTGATATAAGAGTAGAAAGAATTTTATTTTTTAAAGTAAGGGAGTAAATGAGTATAGAATAAGGATTGTAATAGTGGGATTAGTGATATAAGGTAGAAAGATCGGTGGCCGAGGTACCGAGATGGATCTTGCAGAGGTGGGTTTTAAGCCTCTCGCGGAAGATCGGTAGTGACTCTGCTGTTCTGACCGCTGCAGGGAGCTCATTCCACCATTGCGGCGCCAGGACAGACTGGACTGTGCTGCGTGGCTCTTACGCGCAGCTCGGAGCGATGGAGGTGCCAGCCGAGGTAGATCGAAGTGCTCTGGTTGGGGCTTGGAATCTTACCATTACTTGGAGGTAGAGCGGGGCAGTACCTTTTGCTGCCTTATAGGCCAACACTAATGTCTTGACTCGGATGCGGTTGAATCTGATTGGTTAAAGAATGACTAACGACATCGTCGTCCTTATTTGCTTTAACAGCAAAGGGGATTCACTCGATATTCTGAAGATTTTTCACCCGGAGACGGCACAGGTGAAAATTCTGATTTGATAAAAGCTCTTTTTTATATAAGCTGCACTTGTGGAAGCTGATATAAAACTTGTGAAAGAGGGTAGTGATGAAATGACGCTAGCATTAATCAAAATACATGCATACAAAAGATAAGTGTGATACGATGGACACTTCACGCCCTCAATTGTCTCCTCATGATTGTTATCTTGGCTATGTGGTGGAGGGGCTAAAACCGAACACCGCACCATACAAATGTGAGTAATCTCTAAAGTTTTTTTTTTTTTAATTTAATTTTGTTTTTCAGTATCACTATACTAAAATTTTTATGTTCATTTTGCAGTCTGTAATGATTCGGTACTGTGAACAATAACGCGAACGTTAGCTAGTTAGCTACTGGTGACAGCGGCACATTTTAATAAGGCATTGATGTTACATGTGTTGTGGCGTATGTTTGTTTTTTATGCGTGTTAAATTGTCGTCTTCACTGTAGAAAATTTTAGTTCCCCCGGGATTGTCCTTGTTTTTATTAATCAGCCATGGAGAAATGTATTCTGCCAGGGAGAATTTATTTTCCCCGGGGGGAAAGAATACATTTTCTGAAACTGAAATGTATAGTCAGCCCTGGAAAATGTATTCTTCGGGACAATACAGAATACAATTTACGGGACTGACTATAATAAACGAGGATGATCCCAGGGGAACTGGGACAGGTGGCAACCCTAATTAGACGTGTGGTCAAAGGCTCGACAAGCATTTTCATTTTCGCAAATTGCGGGAGCTATCGTTGACTCTGTAGATCAACCAGTGATAGAACGTGTATACCGGCATATCAGCAGTAACGGTTTTATATAAAGTATTTATATATTTGGTGCTTCCACCTAATGTTACCTGCTCTCTTCATCTGTTTTTTTCTTAAGGACGGACAATGACACGAGATCCTTTTTTTTTTTTTTTTTACAGGGAGGCGAAATGCAGCTTTATGGTAAGCTATTGCTATCATATGAAACCTTTCCTACATTGATGCTACTGACTGTCATTCCATTGTTGTGATCCAGTTTGTATTTTAACCAGAACATACATTGATGGTTGAGGCCTGGAGGGGAGGGTGATCCCAGCCTTTTCTTTTTTTAAATGAGAGAACCTCAAACAGAAATTTAAGGTGTGTTTACTGTCTGCTCATTATTTCACACGTCACTATCCCTGTGAGGTAATCAGCCCTAAGGATGTGAAAAGTTGTCAATTGTTTGAGGTGATGAAGAAGTAACTTTCAAATGTCAGTGTTACTGCAGCTATATGGATGCTCTCATATTGACAGTTTATTATTCATGATGTTTGGCGCACACTCTCTGTACAGTGCTTATTACACAAATTGGCTAAGGAGGATTATACATCACTTACATTTTGCATCATACATTTCACTAATTTAGACAACAGCTCCACCACTGAAAAGAAAACACTGAATACTGCAAGGAATGACATTTAAAATGTTGTCTCTGAACAGTATTTTTTGCTGTCCTTCTACCGCAGCATCTGAAGTGCCCCAGAACTGGGGTCAGCACAGAGGGAATATCAAATGCTCTTGCCACAACCTGGTAAGGGGTACCACTGGCCAACCGAAATAGGAAGACCAGGGCCTCAATGACAGGCCCCCAGCCATGGTCACACTCTGTGCCGAGGACTGCCATCAGCATCGAAGGATCCTCTGGAGAGACGAAAGTCAGGTCACTGTGACCATCAGAGTACAGTGCCACTGTTGGCTCTGTAATGTTTGGCTGGCAGTAATTAATTGTATGTTAATGTCTGTGTTTTGTTTGCAGTGACTGTAGAAAACTATGTAAAATACAGTACATAAATAAATAGAAGCCACGAATAGTATATATTTGATCTATTCTGTTGCATGTGCTTTTATTCTTGTCACTGTGTGTTGATGTGAAAACCCGTTAGAACAGACAATTATGACTCAATATGGTTGTTTCTTGAGTAAATGAGTAATTCTGCATAACAGTAGGCTTACATACAAATACTTATTCTGTCAGTCTAGCTAGAGCACAACTTTTTAGATTAAAGTTTTTTAGGTAAATTTAAATTGGGCGTTATGCTGCACAAGTCCAGTGTTACTTTGAGGTACTTTTTGTGAGAATAATTGTAACTATTTAGGCTTTTAAATTAATGTTCTGAAGCTATTAAATGGTGCAAATTGTTGAACACTTATATTATAATTTCTTCAGGTTTGAAGCAATCATTTTCATTCAACCCCCTTTTTCTATTATCAAATGCTACATTTAGGGTTTTCTCTTCTGTTTGTTTAAAAAATGTAGTCCAGTAAAGGGGTACTTGGGCTTTGAATGAGGGTAAAGAAGCCAAAAAAGTTGGAGAACCACTGGTTTAGTGTATGGGCAACGTAGATCACAAGAATACATAAACATACTGGCATGTTTTCCTGCAGCGAGCGAAATTAAATGCAGTTGTAGTTTTTTAAAGTGAGCAAATATTTTTATTTTGGTGGGTGACAATCGCGCTCAAACAGTACGTTCGTCATTTCCGGTTAGTGTTTAGGTTGTGTGTTCGATTTGAGAAAGTACTGCACTGTCGAATTTCACGCGCTATAAAAGTAAGTACATAGTGCTCACAGTGTAATACGTTGCAGTGTACTGACGGAAGTGCGTGAATTGAGACACAGCACTGGTCTCTACATTGACAATGTTGGCTTACCTTATTGGTTTTGACAGGGATTTTGCTAATAAACTTTCAAAAAGCTGGTGATTCTGCTGTTGACAGAGGATGCATATCTTGGACAACATACTCTTTCACGACCCTCATCACTTCTTGAGGTTCAAGCACGGCAGATCCAGCGAAAACCAATTTCTGTTTCGGCTTGCGCTCTCATCCTCTGCCATTCCTTTGTGCGTTCTGTTAGCAATGTCGATTCTGTTAGCTTTGTGTTAGCATGAACCATCTTAAGGTGTTACTTATGCTTATTTATTGCTGTAGACAGTTCCCTTGACTTCCCTACACAAAGATTGCACTTGGCTGATATGATGTCCTTTTCTTTAGTAATGGGAGTATTTCCATTTCGAAAATGTAAAACCTGCTATCGCATTTCAGGATATTTTTTTTTTCTGGTGGCGGTCTGGCGAGCAGTGTGTTTAAGGTGGCACCGCGTTGCCATTGGCGGTAACATGTTACTTGACATGGCAACTGTAATAATATTACTGAAATCCTATTAGTAATTATATTAGTTACTGCTAAAAGTAATATATTACTATAATGCGTTACTTTTGTAGCGCGTTACACCAACTTTGGAAAACACCTGTGGAGAACTTTGCCACACGCTCTGGTTCGGTGCAAAGAGCAGACAGGGAAAGCAGAACGGCCTGTTGTTTTCAGCGCAGCCCATATCCACTAGCCAATACTTTCTTAAATACCAATTGACCTGAAATATCCTCATTATCTTCTGCCCTTTTCTCTGGTACACATAAAACAAATCTGGTGTAGGTCTCCCCTTATCTGCTATTCTAAGCATTTTTTTTATTTTTATTTTTTTCAATGGAAAGTTGAGAGATTTCTTTGCGATCGCCATTAAGTTGGTGCTAACAGCGTTTGCTACATAGGAGTAGAACAGTGGTTACTAGGGTCAACAAAACTATAAAATTGGCTGCTAATGGCCAGAGGTAGCAGACGATGGTACTTCAGGCTGTTTGTTAATATACACAGTTAATATGGGAGAAAAAGTAGGTGCCAACATTGCTTTCTGTGTGTGTGTGTGTGTGTGTGTGTGAACTCCTGAATTGCTGAAAATGACTGGACAGGATTAATACTGATTGATTTATAAACAAATGTTTTATCGTAGCCTATGTCTTATTTTGTGATACCTAGGGTGCCTACCCTGACAGCACACCACTGGTTGTACTGACATTTTACTATTTTGACCACCCTATTTCAATAACAGGCTAGGCTAAATAACAGAAACGCCTTTGTGTTTAATTCGGTACAGTTTAACAGCACCACAAACTTACCCTACATCCTCCAAAATGATCATACAGTTGAATCGCCACCTCTCTTTAACTAAACATTCTAACAATCATGAGGAGGAATTTACTGCAGGAATGTTGTATTTGACAGCATTACTTTTCGCTAGGTGTAACTCATTAACTGGCAACTGTCGTGTTTCAAACAATGCATTTCAAACAAATGTTCATTACAATTGCATACCGGCCATTTTCAATTCTGTAAAACGAATGTGTGGGTTATTCATCAAATCATGTCGTCCGATGTACGTTTCACCTAACAATATTTTGCAATGTAATAACCTGCTGCTACAGTATGGAGTACTACAAAGCTTATCTTCATGTAGCTAGTAGGTTTGCCTAGTTGTAGTGTGGGCCATGGATGCATTAGAAGAACAGTGGCCAAGTTTTTCCTTGCAGTATGGAAATTAATTTGTAAATATAAAGGAAAGCTAGGCTCTCTCCTAGCCCCACACCCACTCACAAACGTACAGGGAGGCTAACCACCTAGCTAACCCAAGCTAATCGCTTAGCCACAGTGATTAAATCGCCATCCCACATTCAACTATTGTGCTCAAAATAAAAACTTGTCTACACTACATATAAATGTATCCAAAACTGAGTATCATTTGTACTAATTTTTAGAAATGTATCCTGTTGGCCACGTGAAAGCATTGTGGAAACATTTCACTGTAAGTCTCTGGTGTAAAACATATGTCTGTCCCAACACTGCAACATCTGCATAGTTCTAGATAAGTCACATTAGCTTAACGGAAGAAAACTATGCTTTTGATACTCACAGGTCAAAAAGGAAGAGACACACATTGGCATCTGTTGTTTTGTCTCCTTTGGAGCTCTTCATCTTGGAAACAACGTGGATATTCAACTGTTTTTTTCTTCTTTTTTTTTTTTTGAGTGAAGAAAGTGGTCTCCATGTTAACACAACTCAGGGAAATAAAAACCAGTGACTGCAGCTGCAACTGGCGTGAACAAAGCCTGTGCCGGCCATCAAAACCCCAGTAGAAAACTGGAAATAACAAAAGTGGCTGAGGATTGGGAAAGGTTGTTGAAGTATGACACCAGACCTCAATGATATCATCTGATAGCAGGTTGAAATAAAAGGTAAAATATTCTGCATATTGGAGCTTTAAGATATAGTTTTTAATTCGGGTCGTAAATATGTTAACAAATCACTACAACAATTTAATTCTGTAAACTGGAGTAACTTCAGAACACGTATTACCAGTTTTTATGGCGATCAGCTTTGTAGACACGTTAGAAGTGTGTTTTTGAGAAACGATTGAAGTCAATGGCAGATGAAAATGCCGCTATTGACGCCAGTGCATATACTCAAAAAACAAATAATGAAGAAGGTGTCAGTTGTCCAGCCTTAATCAAACTATCAGTCGGGGAGATGTCATTCAGGGGGCTCTGTACAAGTCCAGACAGTTCTATTTACAAGAATACGATGATCGCAGCAGGGCTTTAATCTCATGGCCTCTGTTATATTTTATATATTTTATATTTCTTCACTTTATAGAGTATTAACAACCTAGTGGCAGAAACTGTGGCCTATTATTTGGTTAAGATGATGATACATTTATTTTGGGGGCCGCCTTTCAGGACATTTTACATTATTTTATATTAATTGCAGTACATACAGTTGTGTTCAAAACAATAGCAGTGTGTTTTTAAAAAGTAAGTAAAGCCCCAAATCCTTAAAATAGCTTTTATTTCCATACACGCAAGTGCATTGGGAACACTGCACATTATATTCCAAATCAAAACATGAAGAAAAATGAAGAAAAAGCATTTTTCTTTAAAAACATTAACTGTATAAACAAATTCTTGAATATTTCGCTTTCCTGTGAATCACTGAACTAATATTTAATTGTATAACCATGTTTCTGAGAACTGCTTCACATCTGTGTTGCATGGAGTCTGGCACCTGTGAACTGGTATTCCAGCCCAGCACGATTGGACTACATTCCACAATTCCTCTGCATTCCTTGGTTTTGCCTCAGAAACGGCATTTTTCACCCTACAAGTTTTCTATTAGATTAAGGTCCGGGGATTGGGCTGGCCATTCCATATCGTTAATCTTGTTGGTCTAGAACCAAGATGCTGCTCGCTTACTGATGTGTTTGGGGTCATTGTCTTGTTGAAACATCCATTTCGAGGGCATTTCCTCTTCGGCATAAGGCAACATGACCTTCAAGTATTTTTATGTACTCAAACTGATCTATGATCCCTGTTATGCGATAAACGGGCCCGAAACCATCGTATAAGAAACATCCCCATATCATGAGGCTTGCGTCTCCATGCTTCACGGTCTGCAGTGTACTGTGACCTGAATTCAGTGTTTGGGGGTCGTCTGAAAAACTGTCTGCGGCCCCTGGAACCAAAAAGAACAATCTTGCATTCATCGGTCCACAAAATGTTGCGCCCTTTCTCTTTAGGCCACTCAATGTGTTCTTCGGCAAATTGACTTTGCGGGGGCTTCTTGCTGATAGCTTGGCTTCACATAGGCGTCTTCTAATTGTTACAGTACTTGCAGGTAACTTTAGACGTTTGATCTCCCTGGAGCTGATCATTGGCTGAGTCTTTGCCATTTTGGCTATTCTTCGATCCATTCGAATGGTAGTTTTCTCTATTCTTACACGTCTTTCTGGTTTTGGTTGCCATTTTAAAGCATTTGGACATTGTGAACATTTGCACATTGTTACATTTGCACATTGTTACTGTACTTTCTTCACATCACATTTGCACATTGTTACATTTGCACATTGGTACAGTATTTACTCAGCTGCACTGCTCTTGTATACATACTTGTATTGTATTATTGATTGTCTGTGCTTTCAGTACTTGATGTCCTGTCTTTCTTCTATTTGGAGGGTGTTTGACATGCACCAACAACACCAAGACAAATTCCTTGTATGTGTAGAAAATGGCAATACTTGGCAATAAAGCTTTTTCTGATTCTGATTTGAGGTCATTTTATGAGCAGCTTATCATTTTCCGCACTACTTTTATGTTTTCCCCTCTCCAATCAACTTTTTAATCAAAGTAAGCTGTTCTTCTGAACAATGTTTGGAGCGACCTATTTTACTCAGATTTTCAGAGAGATGCACTATAAACCAGCATGTACCACGTTTGCTGCCTTCGTTCGTAAAGAAGGCCCACCTGTTTGTTCACAGAATGAATTACCTCAATAATTGAACTCCACACTGCTATTATTTTGAACACGCCCCTTTCAATTAATGATTAAATTACGCACACTCTGCAACATGCATGTCATGACTGTTGAGTCTGTTGGTTTTCTATTACTCTACTACACCTACTAGTAAATTATTATATACCATGTAGGAATATAATTTCTACCAAAAACAGTGATTGATCTGGTTAGTGATGTTGGACTGCTATTTGTGCAGTATAAAAAAAGTGGATCAAAATAGTGCGTTGATCTATAGTAAAGTTTAGAGATAAAATTGGACAAATAACATAAGATGTGGTTTTGTTAATTTATAAACGGTGTATTCCACTGCCGCACCCCCTAAAGTGAAGGATTAATATTTTTTTTCTCACGTCATATTATCTCATGGCATGAGCTTTAAATTAATTCTTCTATTCCACTTTGATCTGTACCTGTAGCATTTTGGCAAGCTCCCGCTACACCCCCAACAAAAGAAAAACCTGCAACAGTTTGACACTGGCAGCAATGTGATGTCATACAGTTGTGGTCAAAAGTTTACATACACTTGTAAAGAACATGCATGTCATTGCAGTTTGAGTTTCCAATTAATTTCTACAAATCTAGCATTCTGTATCAGTTCTGGCAGGCCACGGAGTCAAGTTCAGCGTTCAGCTGACGTCAGCTCACAGACCAAATCCAAACCCTGCCCATATCAGCTGATCAATTTCTACACACTCATTGGCAACTGTCAAACAGGGCGCCTTACTTAAATGCTGCTTCAATCTACCCGCTTAGCTGCTACTGCACGCTGCTTGCAAACTTATGCTCATGTCATCTGCAGTACTTTCGTATTGGCCATTTCTACTCACTCTGTTTATGACCATGTCTCTTTCAGTCCATGGCAAATCGAAACCATCAATGAGAAAAAGGATTTCACTCTAACTGCAAACTGCTGCAAGTACTTAATCTTTTAGACGATTTCCTGATGGTTGATTACCCAAACGCAAACCAGACCGATGCATTTCGGCGCTAAAGCGCACCTTCGCCAATTTAAGTGTTCCTCGCTGAGGGAGGATAAATAAATAAAAAGTTAGGGTTCTTTACTTCAGAGTTTTAGGTATCACATTAGATTCCAATCTAATGCAAGCCTCGCTGCCCCTTGAAAAGATTTAACGCATTAGAGAGTTGAAACGCTCTGATGTCAGTATAATTTTCCAAAAGAGGCACCTTCCGTTGGTTTTGGGGGTTTACGGTGAGTGGTTTGCTAGCATATGGCGAAACGAGCTGCTATCCTTGCCTGCTGACACCTGGTCGACTGCTATGTTGGAACTGAATCCCATCGTGATGGCTTGCATTCTGTAGGGTAAACGCTGGCCCAGAAACAATTCTGCTCTTTGGGATAATGAGGCAACCGTCAATATCATTAAGGGGCTCCTCAATACCCTTTTATAAACAGATTTGTTAGACGCTTACTTGGCTATCAGTTATGGGTAACTGTTCAGACTGCTCACGCAGATCTCTTGGCTCTTACTTGTACAGTTAATTCGGCTCATTTGGATCCTCTGCTGGCCAGGAAGGATGGCCTGGTATGTTCTGTTGGGTGATTTTGAGCTGCTCTCCCAGTCTGGGTAACTGGGATATGTCCCCAGAAGCTGCTGCTAATAAAAATCTGACTAAAGCTAAGATTTGTCTGTGGTATTTTGACTCGAGTGGTCCTGATTGAACTCTTTTCTTTTTCTGTGATGGAATCATTGGAGCACATACTACTTTGTCACAAAAACGTCAAGAAATTTGGTTCTTTTATGAATTAATTATGGGTCTTATGAAAATGTGACCAAATCTACTGGGTCAAAAATATACACACAGCAATGTTTAATATTTGGTTAAATGTCCCTTGGCCATTATCACCTCGATTAGGCGCTTTTGGTAGCCATCCACAAGCTTCTGGTTGAATCTTTGACCACTCCAAAATGGTCGTAAATCATTTTTTGAGAATGTGAAAGTTAAAATTTCACAGTCGCATTGGTGCAAGTGCATAATGTTTAGAGATGCACCGGTTGACCGGCCATCAACTGGAATTGGACAGTTTTTGCTTCTAACGCGAGGTATATGCTCAATGCACACATTCTGTAATGTCTGCAAAGGAAACTCCAATCTCGGAGGAACTACAGCGGAGATCCCCTTTTCTACACCGCATTTTCAATGCTGGAACATTGCGCCTTCCTTCCACCTCATCGTTCTGTGTAAAAAGTAAGTAAGCGGAATGTTGTTGCACCTCTGAGCCGGCAGCGGAGGTAGTCACATAGCCAGAACAATGTCAGCCGGCCCGGCATGGCGGAACAGGGGTGTGATGTTTTCATGACGCTTGCCACCAAAGTCCTGTATCCGCACGCACAGCATTATTTTATGAATGAAGG
>JAOEHI010002204.1:0-11892 GCA_025447815.1 Percopsis transmontana
TTTTTTTGTTCCGTTTGGGGTCTATCTTTTTTTTTTTAAACACTTTTTTTGTGGTTTTTTTTTTTATAAAAGCACGTTTTCCCCCCCCCCCCCCCCCCCCATGCCAATGGTTGGCATTAATGCTGCATCCTCCACGAGGGGGTCTTCCTCAATGTCTGTGTGTAGTAAACGGAAACGCAAGACTAATGGTGTTGCTTGAGAATAACTATTCTGTATCACTATATTTTTAGGCTCGTGGTATCGACGTGCAGCAGGTTTCCCTGGTGATTAACTATGACCTTCCTACAAACCGAGAGAATTATATTCATAGGTAAGTTGCCGTGAGTATAACAAGTGCATACTGGTAGCACAATACCTGCGATCTGATAGCATTTTTATTTATTTTTTCCCCCTCTGTCCAGAATTGGCCGTGGTGGCCGTTTTGGTAGAAAAGGAGTTGCGATCAACTTTGTCACTGAAGAGGACAAGAGGATTCTCCGCGATATTGAGACGTTTTACAATACAGCTGTGGAGGAGATGCCTATGAATGTGGCTGACCTGATTTGAGCGTAGAGATTTCTTTTAAAAAAAAAAATCAGTGATAGCGATCGTCCACTTGCATTGTGCTTATAATATATGAAGGGGGAACTCTTCTCAAATGCTATAATCTTGGGTCAGAATTTTGACTATGTGTTAAAGTGAGGTGACTTAAATGGTGGTCCCTCTCGGACAGTTGTAGATTCTAACCTTGACGGTTGGCTGGTTGGAGCTACAAAGCCATGTGGTCTGTATACATTAAGGGCCTTTTCAGGTATTTTTCTTCATGTTCAAATAAGATGTGTGTAGTAGATGTTCTTCAACGTTTAGTAACTTACTTGTGGACTAAAAGGTATAAGTGCTGTATAAAGTCTGCAACTTATGTTATGCTAACATATGTTCAATGTGTCATTAGTGTTTGCTTAAGTATAGGCACTTGTCATAAACTAGATGCACTTGCTTTTTGTTATTTTTTTTTTATGAATGTTAAATTAACTATCCTATTTTTATTATCCCTTCTTGCTTTATAAGAGTTCTCACTGGTTGGCCATGTGATTTTACTGTCAGAGTATATTGCCATTTCCCTTGACTTCTTAAAGATATCTTCCCCCAGGAATGTATGGATGTCTTAATAAAAAACAGGAATTGCTGTAAATGGGTTCTTGATGCATTTCACCCCTGCTAGACCTGCTGTGGCTGAAGCGTAGCAGGCGATCAGTCCACACGAGCCTTCCTCCTTCCAAACCAAAATAGTCTACACTTTTTCTAAAGCACAGATTACCACTGGACGAGACTGGTGTTTGTCAATTAGGAGAACGTTGGCAGTCAAAGCAAGCCTTTTGCTACATGCAAGTTAAAACTCGAGCGCACGGTTTCCACGTCACTCGAATCACTCAGTGAATTTAAAGCCCCTGTGATGTCACCATAGCAACCTACCTTATGAAGAGCACAACGATGTCCGTCGGTATTAGTTTAATATCTTTGGTATTCCTTTTCAGATGTTTTTTGGTGTGTGTGTGTGGGTTTTTTTTTTTTTAAATAAATTGCACATATCGCATTACAAATCAGACATTACACCAGCTAGAGCTACACAACCGAAAAAATAAATTTCCTACCAAACGGCTCTTCGTTATAATGTAGGCCATGTGACTTTTTTTTTTTTTTTTTTAATGTAGAGTTATGGACGTAACATGTTAACCGTATAAAATAAGGTCAACTTTAAAACCATAAGCCTTATGAATATGGAACTTTCCAAATATTAAGTTAATCATGGAACCAAGACTTGAGTTTATACAATTAAACTTGTTTTATCACAAACTAATTAAATATTCAGTTTTAGGAGAAATATATTCCTTAATATCTGTACAAAACATAGGCTTATGACAAGCCAAAAACAAAGCTTCGTTTTGCAAGGCTGACCAAAAGAGTGTGGCATGGGGTCGGGTGACGTACATGACGTGCGCCGGCAGCTGACTTGTAGCAGTTGGCAAAGATTGGCAAACGAAGACTTCGACATATATCTGAAATTTATGTCGAAAGCTCAATTTATTTGCACATATATTTACGTACTATTAAATGTTTTCGTTTAGACCCGGATGGTGCTGCCATAATATATGGATTTACTTTTGTGAAATTTTTGTTTATCAAAGCCTTACCTCTCTCTACTAGCTACAGTAACAGTGGATGTTGCCAAACTGTCACTCCGATCGAGACTGGCCAATAGTGTCTTACATCTTTTAGCATATAGGTCCCACCTACGGGTTTCAGCTCAACAGTAAGCAAAACCTTTGGATTTGCAAACAAAAGTTTTTGATTCGCAATAATAGCCATAATAAATATTAATACATTTATTTTTTATAGCGCTTTTCTAAACACTCAAAGACGCTTTACAATTTGGAATACAATCAAACAAAACAAAACAGACTAACAGACAAGGTAGGCTACGTCTGTTAGTCTGTTTTGATTTTTTATTTTGTTTTACATGTTTAATCATACATTTATTTTACGTGCAATACAACATGTTTTAATTGCAGTGTGGAAAGTTTTGCTCTCAAACCTATTTTGTTTGATTGCATGATAAAGACAAAAGTAACTCCATATTTTGTAAAGCCACATTACCCGGATTTCAGTTGTTGTTCATTATATTGACATGCATGTATTCAAACAGAACAATACAAACACAACTAAATAACCTGCATAAGGTGATAATATGATATCTTATTCCTATTGTTAGACTGAATAGAGTTTTCATATTCATAATTTTGGTAATTTGTTAGACACCCATTTGGGCCTCTGCGCATGCAGTTGTAGCCTAATGTTGTGGAGACAAAGTGGTGTAAGGTGTGGCGTCATTCCCCTATCGATTGCATTCTGGCAGGGCAACCGACTGAGCCCAAACTGAGTAGGCTACGACCGACACAGAGATACCTAATGCATAACAGTGCAGCCCGTCTATAACTCAATTTTAGCGCCTATCAGGCTCATCTCCTCATCTCCTAACCAGGGAGAGCGATCAACGCTCCCCTGTTTGTGGGGCTATAGCTCTGTCTGTAGCCGTCTGATTGGCCGGGATGTAGGCCCCTACGTGGATAGACCGAGGTAAAATATAGGCCATGTTGGATATTCAACAGACAATCGCCTGCCGAAATTCGGCGCGGACTACAGCGGCGCTCGTCTCCGTAGCCAATAGCGCCTTCACAATGCACACCCTTTAGTTTTTTCCATTGTTTATTATCAACACATAGGCCTATTGGTCAATAACGCAATAACTGTATGACCTAGAGACAGGAAACCAACGTTTATTTGTTCTTCCAAGGCCCCTTTTACAATGCACACCCTTTTTTGATTTTATAATACTTTAATATGATTTATTCTCAGAATATTTTGTTTATTACTTAAATGTTATGTTGTAGTGAATACACAAGGCGAATTGCTTGTTGGACAATCTGAATATTATATAGATATATATAGGCCTTAATATGGGCGTTTAACGAAAGTACTCAATTGTAGTCTCCTTGCTCCACGCAATACAGTAGGCGATCAAGTCTGTATATTTGTCTATTAGACACCAGCACGGGATAGGCTACGCTCGTCAGTTTTATGGCAGGATCTTTGAGGCGTGCATGACGTCATAACACAGTAATGTGTCAGATGCCTCGTCAAATCTCTGCCAGGAGGAAGAATGCAGTAGCCGAGCATAAAATTGGCATTGCAGCACAGACTACATACTGTATTTAAAATATGTGAGAATGTGAGGGGCGCATGTGGAGGAATATTTGTAACTCGGACAATTTTATTTCTTTTTTACAAATGCGTGGATAGTAATCTGAAAAAGAGTCTGTAGTTTTCAGCATTCTTTTTAAGATGGTCTTTTTGGAGATATAAGGCTTTCATTGGACAGCAGTAACTACTTGGCAGGTTTAGGATGGCATGTAGTAGTGTTAAGTGTGTTTTTACAACTGTTGTCCAATGTAGAGCTAATGAGGCTGCGCATCACTTTCACCCACTCTCTCTGCTCGGCGAGCTGTTGCTATGGAGACCGAGTAAAAATACTTCAAGGGATGGAAGACGCTTTTGGCTGCAATGTAGGGCAGCAGGCTTTCTACAAACTAAGTTTTACATGGTTTTGGTGGAATAGGTTTTGGTCAGGAACAGTTTCTGTGGCTAGGATTTCCCGTGTAACTAGTCAGCAGTTGTGGTAGCATACCACAGTATGATAGCAGTATAAACTTTTTTTAGGTCAATAGGTAGCATCATCCCACCCAAATGTATCTTACAATTAAGGCAAATAGCTAAAGCTAAACTAAAGGTTGAAATGTGTTTATATGCTTTAAAATAAACTATTTAATCACTTGAATGCTTACATTATGTTAAAATGCCTTTCAAGGTAGATCTTCTATAATAAGAAACAAAAATCTTGTTGGAGACCTTTTAATTGACAGGACAATCATAATATTATATATTATTAAAATAATGAATTCACATACTTCTCCCACTGAAATAATTCTCCAACATTTATTGTACTTTTGTGTCCTGGCATACAAAGACAATAAGTCAAAGCAGAATTACTCGGTCCTGAACAACTTCCAACACCGCAACTCTCAAATTATGTTCCACAAAAATACAGTGGTTATAGTATGAACCTATCATAATTTGATACACACATAACATTGCTCTTCTTTTATTCCGTTAGATGAAAGGATTCAGCTCCATTCCTTTATCGTTATCAAACTGGTCATCTTAGCCTTGCTGTGTGGAATTTTGCACTTTGTGACATTCTGGCATACACATACACTGAACAGCCAGCAATAATGCAATAAGGCACATAAAGGCATCGGCACTCTCGGGAAAAACCCTCCTAGAGCTATTCTGTATCTCCTGAAGGTCTGTACATGTTTACAATCAAAATACTTTGACATGCAGGTTATGTTGTACTGTTTTAAATACAAATAAGTTTGCAGTCGCACACTGATGTCGCTGAGCGGTTTGGTGCTCATTTCAAATTAGAGGTGTTGTAGGCCACTTTGTTCTCATTTCATTAAAACAATGGAAAAAGTAAACGCGATAACGCTGACTTAACCACCACATTCTCACCAACCGTTAGCATGCACAGGATGCATTGCAGACCTCAAGCCCTCTCACCTACACCACAGCAGGTATCATGTAAAATGTTTGTGGTTGGACTCTTTTATTCATCCATCCACTCAAGCACTCTTTACACTCGTTTCAATAGCCAGAAGATGCCTACTAGACCTTTTTGTCCACCAAATGCGTTTTTTTGAGCTTGCAGCGACTATTTTCTATACTATTTATTTTCTATCCCATGAAGTTCAGCACCTACACAGTATTGGTTGTTCATAATACTTCTCAGGCAGCCGGTCTCCATATCGTCACGCAGTTAGCGTCACCAGTGGTTACGGACTGGCTTCTCTTTTTACAGTAACGACAAACTGTAGCTTGATATCTTCACACACACACAACTAAAAGTACTGAGGTAATTATCACAGAATGTTTACCCATTCATTGTGTACTCTCTTTCATCACACACACACACACACACACACACACACACACACACACAGATGCCTCTGTCCTCAAGTAGCTGTATAGAATGCTGCCTTACAGGGATACGTGTTGATGTAATAAGGTTTGCAAAGGAGAAACACCTTGACTGCGGTGCAGTACAGCCTTCCCGTAAACCCAGAGGTCCTCCGCTTAACCTCGGCAGCCGTCGCCTTCTTCCAGAGGTCATAGATATCTTCCACGTGGCCGTGAGAGGTCATCATCTGGTCATAGATGCACGGGTGGTCGAGGGCCTTGCCCTCGCCCGAAAAATAGACATGCTCCTGGGGCGAGACGCCCATGACGCTCGCGCAGATACCCATGAACACATCGTCGATGTAGATGGAGGCGTTGAGAGTCAGGCTGGCCTGGTAGATTTTGTCCGCCACGTCCCTGGACACCACGTACCCCGCCCCGGCCGTGTAGTCGGGGTACGCCAACCACGGGTACATTTCCAGCGACACGTAGTACTTGCTGTCCTTGCGGCGGATGGGTGGCGCCCCCCTGTGCACGCGGCCTACCCAGAAGTCGGCGGCGCCCTTGGCGGACACGCCCCGCAGGTAGGCCACCAGGTTGGGCATGTGGACGAAGATGTCGTCGTCGGCGGTCATGAGAAAGCGCGCATGGCCGCAGCGGCGGTGCGCCCAGTGGAACTGCAGCAGCAGCTTCAGGGTCAGGTTGTGGAACGAGTCTTGGAAATCCTGCTGGATCAGGTCGCCGTGGAGACAGTCCTCTTTGGCGAGGGCCTCCTGAGGGTCCACACCTCCCTCCCTGGTCCGCAGCGGCGCCCCCAGGGCGAACACCACTTTGACCGTCACTCCGAGGGCGTGGCTGATGTAGGTCTCGTTGCCCCAGGTGGACCTGATCGCCTTGCGCCTGTCGGTGTTCTCCGGGGACGTTTTGACGAAGAGCAGGAGAAGAACGTCCTGGCCGGCGCACTTATCCGGGTGGTCCAACAGGTAGCGGAAGCCGCTAAAGCTCCGGGCGTCCTCGCGCGGGATGGTGAAGCTCTTGTTGACGAAGGCATAGCGGTTGGCCAGGTAGCGGTAGGAGTAGGCCACGTGGCTGACCAACGCGTTGTCCCAGCAGACCATCACCACCGAGAGCACCAAGCAGGTGGTCACCACCTGCATGTACTGGCACCTGCGTATCCGGCAGAGGTTCAGGAACATCGCGGAATGTTCTCCGCCCCCCTCCCCGTTTTTCGCCGGAGGTTCGTCCAATCAGGTTCTGGGGGTGCCCTTGTCCCTGCGGGAGACAAGGGAGTGGAGGGGAGGGGGTGCCTTGCGGATGCCGAGAATGCCGTGACTTGGAGCAGACCTTGCTAGGTCTTCCATCCTAGCTTGTTCGCATGTGGCAGAAGGAGCGGTTTTCTGTGAGATTCACAGTTTCTGCTGGGAAACCAACACGCCCTAAGTCACTCATACTGTAGAGGTTGTTGACGCAAATGGTTACTGTGTCAAATGACTCATCCGTTGGCTGGTAATGGGCTTCCCCATAGATCTGAAAAGAGAAACGATAGCTTGCTTACTTCTATTGCGGGAAATTATTAGGTGGGGTGTTAGGTGGGCAGAGTTGGGTGGTTAACAAAACGTCAATAAGGCAAGATCTGAAATTTCTTTCAACAATAAAATATTAAAATGCAAGGTAGACACTGCAGTTCCACTTGAGGCTGGAGTGGAAGAATAACCCCACAGATATGTAACACGTGGGACTTCTGTGATAGTTACGCCTAAGACTTCAGGCCTACGAGCAATGACCCCGCCATGCTAACATTAGCTGAGAAGTCAAAAGTCAGGGGGCCACTGAATGCAAAAGCCAACACAGCAAATGCGGTGCTGGGGGGGCTTGTCCATAATGAAGGGGGTTTAACATAGGGACCTACTGAAATTGCTGATACCTGTGGAACATTTTTGGTCACAATAGAGAGCTCTGCAGCACAATACAGGATGAGAATAGAAGCTTCCGCCTGGGCATGGACTGAAATCAAGCTGGGGGGGTCCTGATGGGTCCGGGACCTGGGACTCCCAACACACCCAGAGAGCTTTTTAAACATCATAAAATGGGAGCTAATGGGGTCACTGGCATTCTCTCTCCCTCTCTCTCCCTTTTACCGACCGCATGTGTAAAAAAACCTACACCACAGCAGGTATCATGTAAAATGTTTGTGGTTGGACTCTTTTACTCATCCATCCACTCAAACACTCTTTACACTTGTTTCAATAGCCAGAAGATGCCTACTAGACCTTTTTGTCCACCAAATACGTTTTTTAAGCTGGCAGCGACTATTTTCTATACTAATCCCATGAAGTTCAGCACCTAAACAGTAATACTTCTCAGGCAGCCGGTCCAAAAAACCAAAAAACCTGTACTTTGTACTTGAGTTGTACTTGTACTGTACTTGATTTGTACTTTCACAGTAGTGCACATTTACGCACAGGAGATGAGAGGAGACATGACAAGATGAGATCTTAGCTGGACTATAACTATAATTCAACTATGACTAACTGTGTTTTATATCTGCCAGGCTAAATGTTTCTGGTGAGCCTGGAAAGGTGTGGCAGGCCTTTGGGTGGCATCTATAATATTGTGGTCTGCCCATTTGGGATGCTCCTCTATCATCCTGTATTCCATCGGTCAGTAGAATTTGAGCATAATAGCTAAATACATAGCACAGCTTTCACTCGGGTCTCTGTATTATGCATACAGCATATAGCTGTTTTGATCGTCGTTCAGTGGACACACAAACTATCATTCAATTACGTGATTGTATTAAGTCGCTAACTAATAAATAAAGTAACCAAACTCCCAACTCGTCTGTGCATCCTGTGTTACAACCGGGTCATTTAGCAGATGCTTTTATCCAAAGCGACTTACAATCACATGGTGCTATTACATGGAGTAAATATGGGTTAGGCATCTTGCTCAAGGATGCTTACAGGTAGGCCAACTCTGGGGCTCGAACCCAAGACCTTCTGGCTGGGTGTCCAACACCTAGACCACCCTGCCCTACTCTGTGACTCAGTGCAAACATACAACCTATTTGTATAGTAGATATAGACGAGATTAAACTAAACTAAAATACTAACACAATTCAGGACCTGCGTGGTGCCTAATAGCTTGGCCTCCTTGAAGACCCGACACATTCTAACGCCGACTCTTTCAGGGCTGAGGCCCTGTGGACATGAACCCTGGGAGATAGTTGGATCAAGTTGTGTTGCAGGCGTTACAACTGTCAACCGCCAACTACGTGTCAGACACTATATACCCCTACTTTGTTTTCAGTGCATAGACTCTGTATCTCAATTTACATGTCGGCTGATCGTCATTTAAGTAAATATCATATAACCCTACTGTGAATGGAAAGTCTGTCGCACAGACTTTTAAAAGAAGATATATTTAATTGATTTTCATAAACGGAGAAATAATTTGTATATAGGACATAATACAGACCTTTATGGTGCTATTATGGTCCGGTTTCTTCTCATAGAAATAAATAATTAGTTCCGTGCAGGTTATTTGATGGAAAGGGTGTCGACAATTATCTGATATGTTATGCAAACATATCAGAGCGGTTTACTCTCGTCTCTAACCAAACACGACACCCGTTATTGCTCTGCTGTCTCTTTCAGCCGCCTCAAAAACAAGCCCTGTGCAATTCACCCATCCCACTAACAGCACATCTTGAAAGTCACAAGTCAGTTGGCAGAAATAGATTTCTTGAAAGTCACAAGTCAGTTGGCAGAAATAGATTTCTTGAAAGTCACAAGTCAGTTGGCAGAAATAGATTTCAAACAGAGAAGGAAGGAAAGAAAGACAACCAAAGGCACAACCAATGCTCACCGATTAAAGAAAACCTGTCTGCCTCTGTTACAGCCTTTCTTGTCTTTACTTCCAGCTTGATGACTGAAGCGCCGAAGCGGGCACACCTTTCTGAAGCAGGCAACAAATCAATTTATCCCGGAGCGTGGAGGGAAATGTAAATAAATCTTTGGGTAGTCTTTCTGTGTCCTGTGCGTGTAAATTGTGTGCTTGTAAAGGTGTAAAGTGGTTGCCTTTGTTCTTCTTAATTTCTCTCTCTCCCGTCCCTCCTCCCCTCTCTCTCTGTCCCTTCCCTTTCCCTCTCGCTCTGTTCCCTCCCTGTTCTTCCTCATTTAAACGGAACGTTTACTGGTTTTCAGATTCATTTAAACAAGTTTGTCCTGTTTGGTTTTCTGCCTTCGTCGTGTGTTCTAATGTAGGCTACATCACCATTATCAATCATTAGAGTTTCTAGGAGACGCTGGAAAAACAATTTAACATGCTACATGGTTATGGATGGCCAATATGTTGTCTCTACATTAAATTTTGTTCCTTTTTTTTTTTTAAATGTCAGTGTTACCCACTGTTGGTAGTCCTACGTTTTTGGACATTTTTAAAAATTAGTTAGGCCTAAAGCCTATATCGTCCGCCGTGGGAGCGCGATCGCCTTGGTTGCTGTCAACCCATATTCAATTCACTTCATCCGCTGCACTGTAGGCTACTGTAGCGCGAAGTTCAGCCTATCCCAGTCTTGTGGAAGGAATAACAGCAGAATTTAGAAAGCCGTTACCCCCCCTATGGAGTTATCTTGTTACACGTAGCCTAATCTGTCGCCTTCTAACGCTGCTAATGCTATGACGCGAGCTGCCCTCCCTTCTGTTGGTCTTATTTTTTTGCAAGTCAACCTTGTTTTCTGTAAATTGCCATAATTAAAAACACATTTTATTCAGTGTAGGCAACTTAATAAATGTAAAAGTTTCTTGCAACTTTATGTTTTCACTCCTCAACTCTGTCAGAAAGAGAAACAAAGAAAATATTACCTGCGTGGGGGGTCTCACAATGCCCAGGTATTGGGCACACCTATGGCCTAAATCAAAATTAAATTAAATTCTGCCTGGTACATGCAGCTGGCAGACAACGTTTGAACAATAGCAAACCTAACACTTTCTAATGAGGTACACAATCTTGTCAATAGTTACTAACTAATCAACAAACTGCTGCTTAGTAGTAATTAGTATCATGATAATGAACAAGTAGTTAAAGCTTAGTTCCTGTTTAGTTACTTGGCAAATACTGACCAGTTTGAGCACCTTTATTATAAAGAATTATCAATATTTTAGAATTAACTTCCAAGCCAAAGCAAATTTTACATCTTTGAATCACCATGAACCTCACCCAATGTTTTCCGAAAGATTGTTCAGTTAAACAACTTGAATTAGAATTAATCACTAGGGCAAGCCGTTCAGTAAGAACTTTCAAAGAACACACTTTGATATTATCAAAATAGATTTTATTCTAGAACTTGAGATCTGAGCGATATGACAATAGTCAGATCAGGGGCTGCAGGCTCTGCAACCGTATGAGTGAGTGAGAGAGAAAGAGAAAATGGGTAACAGGTGAGGGGCAAAGACAACACAACAAAAATCTACAAATTTGTATTTACATGTGTCTGGATGCTATATTACATCAACAGTGAATTCAGTTTTTTTATATTTTGTTGTTCATTTTGAGTACATAGATACAAATAAATCAATTACAAAAGTTTTTTTTTTTTTTTTTTTTAAGAATACAAAAACCTTCAAGAGCTTTTTGACATAGCAAAGATAGAGTTAGTACTTTAGGTAGGAACAAAAAAAATAGCAAACACACTTCAATGCAGTGTAAAAAGCTTTGTCTAAAAACAAAAAGTTATAAAATACCATTCCACCATCATAGACATCATGTGAGTGTCTGTGGTACAGTCCAGACACTCTTGACCACATTAAAGCAAACTCCAAAACACTCCTAGCATCAGGATAACATTCTGAACTTAAATTGGAAAAAAAAAAAAAGCTAATATGAAGCCGTCAGATGTTAGTTATGGCTAAAACATGAGATATGGAATGCCACGAAGTTCTAAATATGTACCCCAACAAGTCAACACTATTCTACAATCACTGCACAATTCAAAATTTTCTTTAAGCGCATTTTTACTTTAGATGCAGTATGGCTTGTAAGTATGAACACTTCCTGCTTCCTCCATCTTTAGTCTAAAGTGCAGTAAAAAGAAGCTGTGAAACCCCAGAGTAAAGGGCTGCTCTTTTTAATTTAGCTATGACTGTTTAATGGTATTTTATAAAGAACCAGTCGACATGGTCGCGACCCCATACAATGCATAACAATTACATCTCAAGCATGTCTTCAAAAAGTCGCATTTTTAAAATCCACCCTTTGCATGAGTGGCATATAAAATAATCTCCTGTGATAGCACAGATGTCTCTCCCCCACCCTCTCTCTATTTTATTTATATATATA
>JAOEHI010002205.1:0-11890 GCA_025447815.1 Percopsis transmontana
AAAACCCCAATTTGTTAACACCCCCCCCCGGCCCGGGGGGGCCCCCCCGGGGGGGGGGGTGTGGGGGGGGGGGGGGGGGGGGGGGGCGTCGTACCTGGAAGAGGCCGTGGTGGTGCACCGTCCCGTCCTGGCTGTGCAGCAGAGACAGCAGGGAGTACTCCGTGTGCAGGAGCATCTTGCCCTGCCGCTCCTCCTGAGTCTCCCCGGCGGCTGTGTCCGCCCGCTCCTCCAGAGTCAGGATCTGCCACAGACACCGGGGGGAGAAGGTCAGAGGTCACGCGAGACTAGCCTGGACAGAGAGCCTTTAGCGGTTTAGGATTAGGGCGGTGCTACATGTTAACCTTCCAGCGGTGGGGGGGTGGGGGGGGTAAGGAGATTTGACACAGCGGCACGTGTTCCTAGGTAGCAGACAGCGAGGCGCTGTAGCCACGGGGGGGGGGGGGGGGGGATTAAAACAGAAAAACACCCCACACGGACACAAGGGTTTAAAGTTGACATTCTGAGTGGGGCGCTACCTCTCTCCCCCCTGCACCCCCCCCCACTGAGGCTGCCAGCGCGGCAGAGGCATTACTGATTAGCCCCAATAAACAAGCAGCCGTCTTGTTTTGGTCCCTGGCTCCAACAGCGGCCAATAAAACGCACAAACACCGGCAGAGCTGTGTGTTTAGGAAGGTCAAAGGTCCACCCAGACACTGGCTGATTATTACATTTGCTACCGACTAACTGACACCCACACACCCACACACCTTGAGCTGGTAGAAGTCATCGGTGCCGTCCTTCCGGGCCAGACACTGCACTATGCTGGGCACAGGGGAGTTGCCCAGGCGGGGCCCTGCAAGTGAAAGAAGGGGGGGGGGGGGCGACAGCTGCATGAGCAAAAGGCAGGCGTGGGCTCCCACTCGCAGGTCATCGTGGCCCGCATGGGCACGCACCCGTTAACACCCCGGGTGCAATGTTTGTCTTGGCACGCTGCAGTGGAGGAGTAAACCGCTTGTTGGGAAGAGGCTGGGCCTCTCTCTCACACACACACTTTTGAGAGGCCACTGCCTTGCTACTCGCTCCCGAGCCAGGTCTCTGGAGCTTCCTTACCGAGGACGAAGGGCCCGGCTCTCTTGGCGTTGCTGCCAGAGATCCCCGGACACAGCAGCTTGCCGGCCCTGCCTGATGTCTCGCCAGCCCCCCTCTCCGACGAGCGCCGCTTGGACATTCTGGAGCTCTGCCGGGGGAACAAATCAGATTACATCAGATAAAGACAGGCGGGTTAACACGCGACTGCAAGCATTCCAGACAGGCGGGCCAGACTAGTCCAGCATCCGTGCGTAATCAATAGGCGGACATCCCCGTGCTGAAGGAGGCCTGTACCTAAAAGACCTCAGAAGCAGTCCTCTGTAGGCAGGCCAGAAAACACACTGCTGTGGTTAGAAGAGAGGGGAGGGGAGAGCAGAGAGAAAAGAGAGGAGGGGGGAAACTTATGGGCAGCTCCCCTCAGCCCCTCCCACGCGTTTACCAACACCTCAGCGTGAATGAAAGGCCATTATGGTCCCATTCGGCTGATGGCGTCAACGGCGACACCTCCGATTCAATCTCCACCGCGAGCAGTGAGAGCGTGGTCTCTTCTGCAATTCAAATGCCAAATACCATCGTGTGAATGAATGAAAAGGCTGCGACGTGTCCCAGCTTAATACAAGCCTTTGCTAAATGTGTCTTCCGGGGGCCTTGCGACACATGTCCGACTTTAGCCCTCCGCGTTACGTTCTGAAAATCCCTTCCGCTCTTAATCTAGGCCTACATGGTTTTATCTAGAAGTCTGTATCTCGGCTTGTCTGAGCCGGTATGTGGAAGCATGCCAACATTGTTTTATTTAAAAAAAAAAAATAAAAAATAAAAAATAAAAAAAAGCATGACATGTCCCAACAGAGAAGAAAAAAAATAAGACCTAAAATGTCATAAACATGTTCTTCTCCCACACCAGAGAAAACGGGTGACCTATGACGACACAGCGTGCAGTACCCACCATGGCAGGCCACGGTTTCTCAGATAATGGAGTTCCTATGATGGAACCTCCCTGGTTCCTGCAACAGGGAAGTAGTGCATCGCACCAGGAACTAGAATTCCTCTCAGAAATCCTCAAAATGTCCGGGTGAGGACACCAACCAGATTATGAAACCTGCCACCACCCCCACCCCCGAGTCTATGATGCGTGCATTACATCGACACCGGCGTCGAAAGTAAAGGCCGCTGGTTGCTAAATGTTGAGTGGCCATAACACAAGCCTGGGCCATCCACCAACATTCCACTTTGGCGAATGCCGACACCGTGACTAGGCTACCTGGCTGGTATGCGGTAAACTTTGCACCGAGGAACCTGCATGAAGGCAGACACTGGCAGGAGAAGTCACGCAACACGGGCGAGCGCGTGAATCAGACAGAAGGTTTGAAAGCCATGGTATTAGACCACCTTCGTGTTCAAATTCCATTCAGTTGTGCACCATTGTCCCTGGCCAGGCAGGACAGCAGGGAGCCCAATACGTGTCCTCCCTTCCGTGAGGCTTTCAGTGATCCCAGACAAGAGTCTCTCGCCCCTCTGACTCCATCTCCACGGGTCATGGTGAGCTGGGGGTTAGCATTTATGGGACAAGGGCCCGTGCGTCACCGGGCTGCCACTGCCAGTCGTGAGAGAGCAGTCGAATGCAAGCAAGGCAGAGCTGAGCTGAAGACGGCTTGATCTGCTTCCAGCTGCTACAGCTGCCGGTGGGCTGTGACAATTTACAGGCGGCCATCAATATCCGTTTGTAGGAAATCAGATCAAAATGAACACTCGTTACCAGAACTTAATCTCAGGTTGGCAACCCTGAAACCACGCAGTTAGCGTTTACAGCGCTTTGCTGCAGTAATCCATGCACCTTGAACCGATCACACTGAACTGACCCATGATTACAAAATACTTCACAGCGCATGCCCCCCCCAGGGTATTTGTCTGCTCATTCAACTCCAGCTGCACTGCTGTGAATCCACCTCCCGACACATCGAAGAAGCAAGAGGTCAAAGCAACAAACTAATGCACATTGATCTAAATGACATCAGTGCGGTGACAGGCGAGGCCTATCCTTAGCCGGCGCTTTCTGCACAGCTGATGATCTGGCAAGCGAGACAAATCTGCCTCGGAGGGAGGACAGGAACCGACACATGGTTTGTGAATCATCTCACACAAGAGGGGGAGATACAAGCTGTCAAATGCCCACAAGTTATGTGGGCTCTGTAAATAGAACTAAACTAAAACAACTAACCTACAAACCTGGCCGCATGCCACTAGATCTGCTCTGCAAGGAAAAGCTTTGCTGCATGTCTGGATAGTGCTTAAATAGACAACAGCAAATTACGGGAGACATGCTTGACATTATATCTGGACTATGGCATAATGCCTGTGATCAAACCCATTACTCATGGGAACATAAAGAGCTGGTTTCGCAATCTAGTGAAGTCATTCTCCAGCAACCCGAAGGTCATATAGCCGAGGCTTCAACCTAACAGCTTGATAGAAATGTCAATCATTTATTTCAGCCCCGTTCGCTTCTAGAGGCATTTTTCCCCGTCCATAACCGCAGACCTTGGCCGCATCGTTATAACGTCCTTGATCACACGATAAGGCTAGGACCACAAGGTCATGCTGCAAACCCTTCGATGCAAATCTATAAAATGACCAGTGTTTGGACAGATTGTGGATTACTGTCGTGTTACTATCTCGACGTCCCGTTTTATTTTCCAATTATTCCATTGCGCGTACTGGGGAAATAAACAGCGCAGGTAATGCAACGACGTAACTCGTGCATAACTATTTTACGGACGGTGTAACGTTCGTAGTTCGTACACAAGTCAGGGGCTATGCCGAGCCAACAACAACTAACTACAGTATTCACGCCTCAAGTCGTATTAGAACGGCGCATACCTCAGTCAACCTAAAGCTAATATTTCACTCAACAACGCGGTATCGGTTTGCACCCCCGCCTCCGGCTCATTATAGTCTCCCGTCGCCTCAAGTTATTACTAGTCCCAAACTAGAGTGTAAACACAAACTACAACAACGCTCGCTGGGTTTACGCCGTGGCGGCGCCGTACACACACACACAAACAAAGGAGCACATAGTAAAACACAAGCGGTCGGAGTTGTAATACACACCACCGTGTGCCAGCGCACAATACAGGAGGATATAGTCTATATTAGCGTGCCGATGACGAAGACATAGCACAGCTAGCTCAAATGCCGACAACCGAGTGCTAGAACAGCCGGGAGGCCATTTAAACAAAGTACAGCTGGCTAGCTGTGGGTAGGTACGGTATGCGTTGTGCCGAAATTGTTCCGTTGTCTCCAGTTACTGTAATCAATCCTGTCATCATTAATATTTAGATCATAGCATTGTTTTTTTGCTTTAGAATAATGAGCTATAATATTATGCATTTTGCAGCAAATCGTTTTTGTGTACCCAATGTTAATTTCGCCATGTAACGTAGTCAGCCGACTATAGATTAAATGTATAAAATTAGTTGTTCCCTTTGCCAACAGCACGGTTCGAAGGGGGACAAAATATCTCCGCCTGGACGCTAACGTTACCTTTGCAAACTTATATTGTCTCGCCAAAAGAACAGTACAGTAGGCAGGCAAGGGACAACTTAGGCGAAGGGAACAATTGCGACACTACACCGGCAGGCTAGTGCTACAACAAGCTCTTTCTGTTGGTCTCATCGCGCTTACCTCGAACCAAAACCACCAGGTTAAGTTCCTGTCGTCTCGTTACAACATGGGCATTTCGTGAATACACGCCGCCGTGTACATATGGAGCTTGTTTTCCCAACCAAAAGAAACGCCGTCGGGCTGCTTTCAGCTTGTTTCAGCCTCTGTTGCTGAATGAGCAATCATGGAAAAGCCTCCCCTCTGCGCTGATCTGATCGCATCTTTCCACAGCGACAGCGCCACCTGACAACGGAACTGACGCACATGGTTTGATTGGCAGTCATTTTGAGCCAATGCAAAGCAGAGTTTTATTGTACTGGATTTTTTTTACCCCGGTAAAGGATTAAAACACTGATTATCATTCTTTCACAATGAAAGTGAGCAAAAATGTACGGCATTACACAATGGTCTCGACTAAAACAACAAAATATATATAGTTAATGTCAAGGGAATGGTTTCGTTACTATGATGGAATCCAATATATCAGTCAAAATTACCATATGACTCAGTGAAACTGTTTTTCCTGATTGCAATCAGCCCTTTGATAGCAGCAAATCTACACTTTATTTATTAGTGAATCAGTGAATTTGGTCATTGAATAGTGCCATATTTAGTCAAATGCTTTCATTCAGGTCTAAAAATAAAGACATTTCCTGTCACTGGAATCTGAGGTCTGCGCTGGTTAACATTTTAAAAGCTAAAGACTTCAACCTTCCGGTTGTAGGCTATTTCAGACACTGCCTACTTATTTCAAACCAGTGGGCTGGTATGAGAAAGATATGTCAGACGAAGAGGGGACTTTAAAGGGCAGAGACTCGCTAGGCTTCCTGTCTTGACTCAGCAGATAAGGCACTTTGTCATTCTGTGGCGCCAGTGTCCTACCCACAGGTTTGAAGAGGAAACTGTGAATCATGCAGGGGTGGGGATATGGCTGTTCTAGTTCCTTTGACCTGTTTAGGAAAGGTGACCTTATGGCAAAGGGGTTCAAAGCCTATGCACAGTATTGCTGTCATGTCTCGATTGCTTTGCCGTTGCAACCTCCAGCCCAGAAGGGACCAGAACTGGACAGCAATCCTTTAATCAAATGGGTGCTATATCATTTTGTGATTTAGACAGAAGAGCACTAGAAATCCACAGAAGATTCAGATGTCTAGGTATTATTTACAATTATATCATTTAGCAGACGCTTTTATCCATGGGAGTCCAACGCCTAGACCACTAGACTATCCTGCCCCTAGACTATTATTTGTACCCGTGTGCAAGCTTTGAAAACCTAATATTCTTGTTTTGAGGCAGCTTTTTTTATATAATTAACTAGGATACACAGCAGTGTCATTATTACCATGTGGTGACTTGACCCATTGAGACAAGTACATATACGCTTACCTTAATGGACGAATTAGCTTCTGTTTTTCTATTCTCTGAGCAGGTGGGAGACCTTACCTGCATCCCCCGCCCCCAGAGCCGTTCGGGGCTGTTTGTTTTGCCACGGTGGTATGCAATATAGCTCATTTGTCTGTGCGCGCAGGTTGGTTATGAGACATGCTGTCACAGTTTCAATTTGACTTTTCTCCAGGCGATGCTCACATGGGTACATACTGTACATATATGGCTGTTGCCATAGCGATCCTTAGTGTGGCCTTTGCAGGTTGTGGAGGGGGGCGATTCCAGATGACATTTGTGACATTACAGCAATTTGTCTATAAACTGTAATCATACATTAAATTTATTTTTATTGTTCTAAGACACTATTAAAGTTCACTCATCAAACCACATAAAAGGAAAGGCTTTGTTTGGGTAATAAAGTTATATTTTTACATAGAAACTATGCATTCATGAAATTAAGAAATGTCTTCAATTGGTATCACTGTATCTCCGTAAGAAATAACAGAACCCATTTATTCCTGCAACGGACAATATAAAGTCAACTTCTCCCCCTAGTGGCAAGCCTTCTCAACTACAATTAGGTGGTTGCAAGCCATAGGCCACAATTAACACTCTATTGCATCATTACCTAGACAGATGCCCACAAAAGACAGATTTATTATGAAAGCTATTCATGACCTTTCAGTTTATTTCATTCAACCCAAGTATTACAAAATGTACAATCTATATCCAACAATGTTTGTTCACAGAAAACATTAAACATTTAAATAAACTCTGCCTTACACAAATGGAAAATGTTAAAATCAATTGAATTGCATTAATCCCCTATAATCAAAGGACTGAATATGCTTCAGAGTAATTGCTTAACACCCAGAGGCCTTGTACTAGAAGGTACAATTTTCACAATGTTTCTCAAAAGGATGTGTCACAAAAGGATGTGTCACCAAGCTATTTTCTTCTCACAAGCAATTATCATACACCATGTGTAGCTAACTAGCTAGCGATGGTGAGCCATGAGCTTCTTTCTTACCCAAATATCATGAGAGATGGAGCAGAACCATGTTTTGAAGCACCAAGGGCACCTGGGTGTCCTCCAGTCCCCTATCAGTCGGTTTTATCAGCATACAGAAGACATTAGAAATGTAGATTTTGGTTGACAGCGACAAAGCCTGAACTGGAAATCTAAAAGTAGCATGGTTGATATGATGAAAACCAGAGCAGTTACATTTGTAACCGGGTTCTCTTGAGTGAAGACACCACCTCTTCTAAGTGTGTAAGACACACGTGCTTGTGCTGGGCTGGGCTACAAGTGGACCAAAGCTCACAGGAGACAATGGCAAACATCGAGCGCCCTCTAGAGGAGGTGATCAACGGTTAACGTCTCCGGTGAAACCCAACCCAGAGCAGATGGTGTGTCCACGTCACGGATCACATCCCATAACAGTGTGCCGTGAAGAGGTGGTCTCCATACGAGAAGAGACCAGTGTTTTAGTGATACTGTGAACACATCAACGATACTTCGATACTGGGCAATGTCTCGGCTCACAGAATACCTGGCATATAGCAAACACATTACAGCGTATAGAAGCTTGAATCTTCACGGTCATCCTTTGACAACTACGTCAGCAGTTTCCTCCTGGACCTCTGCCAAGAGAAGGGCCGGCTTACATCTGTGTTTGAAAAAGCACTGGGCGGCTAACGCGAGGTTTCCAGGCCTCGCGGTGCCACCACAGTGTTACAGACAGCAGACATGCTCTACATTGGACGTAGGGTTTTTGTGGCCCTTGGCGCCGTTGCCATGGAGACCGCGTCACAGGCCGTCCATCATGGCCAAAAGGTCATCTCCCTTGCTGCCGGCACTGGGTCCGGGAGACGGCTCTCCCGCCTCTGTGAACTGTCCCATGATCTTGGCCAGCTCAGCATTGGCCTGCCGGTCCTGAAGGACAAGGTAATCCACCAACCACAGTGGAGGGAGACTTACACACAGAGCCTACTTAAGGTACATCTTGTTAGACTGGCAGAGACTGGAAAGCTTTGCATCTCTGCTCATTTATAGCCTTTAGCCGCTGAGACTATGAGGCAGGGCTTCCTAACAGCACATTCGTGAAACAGCAAAGTTGGCATTAGTAGTAAAATCTGTATAGATCTGTATAGTTTCATTTTCTACACCTGACACAGAAACAAATGACATACCTTTGTGGCTTGGATGTTTATGACTCCATATGAAAGCTCATCTGGTCTTGATATCAATGCCTCCCTGTGACAAAGTGAGAATGTTATGAATAATTAAGCACAGCAAGCAGTTTCCTCATGCGAGGGAAGGATTAGTTTCACATCTAGCAAAAGTCTCAGAGTTCAGTTTTATTGATTTATTTAAGCAGTAATATCTCCTTTATAAAACTATGTATGTAGTTTTACAATGTTATTGTGTGTTAAGCATTTTCCATCAAAACATTGATGTTGCTGTTCTTCCCAGCCTACATACTGTAGAACCCTAGATGCCAAAGATCTAAGCCTATCTCGGTTTCTAACAGAAACCGAGATAGGCTTAGATGCACTCTGACTGAAGATGGAAGATGGGATTTACTCTTCTTCTTCGTCCGTGGTGAAGAGGTTGACTCGGAAGCCGCTGTCCGTGTTTCCCGGTTTATGAACTTCTAATCCTCCCATTAACCTGGCCAGCAGGTTCAGCTCCTCCTTTGCCAGTGGGTTGGGAGCAGCGTTGACCTGTTAGAAGACATTCTGATCCCTTTGGCCCTGTGGTTTTACTCATGACGCACGTTAATGTTTACCTTTGCATCAATGTGACAATGGCCAAACTCCCTGCTCTTTTTAACAGGCAGAATGAAAAGTTATTCATTCTTAGCGATGTGTTTTGAGTCAAGACGCTTGACTGTATTCCTTCCTTACTACTGGTCCCTGTATTTAATTAGCCAAATCCATTGTTTGTTGTCCATTGTCCATTATTTGCCGTCTCACTCGAGTTCCTCTGTATCTCATGTCACATTTACAACACAGACAGATACGTATTGGGAAGAAAAGCGTTGATCAGTGTTGTAGACTTGATGGAATTTCTTTTTAAATACAATGGAGCTCAACTGAGGTTGAAAACAAACAAATACATTTCCCATAGAACCTTAAGGTCCGTAGATCTGACTCACCTTTGTGCGCTGGGCAGAATGTTTGGATGCTCCTGACATGTGCGTTTCCACTGGGCGACTTACACTGTACCTGAAAGAAACACACAGTCTGTGTGAACACAACACAGCGACCCGGAGGGAACCTGCGCTAGTAGCACCAATCTCTAATTATTAAATTATTCATTATTAAACGTGTTGTTGGAAAACTCTGGCGTCTTTGTACTCCACATAGTGTGTTAAATGATATTGTTGATGGGAGTTTTCACGGAACAATGCTCACGTTCACCTCCTGCGACGATGTAAAAAGGGAGCGAGTCTTACATGTTTGTGCCTAGCTTGATGACTCGGTCCCCGAACATCTCAAAGGATCCCTCCCGCATGGCACTAGCGTAGTTTCCACCGTTGTGGAACTGTAGCCTAGTGACCTCCTCGCCCGTGCAACTGAAATGCCTGGAGACATTATTAAAAAGACATGAAGCTCAAGATATTAGGAGGTGGGCATGCGTGACGCACTCAACACCCCTGTGCTCACACAGAAGGGGAATTTGCCTCTGAATTTCTGCGGCCGGAAATAAAAACATTAACCCTAGCAGCAATGACAGCAGTGTGTTAAATGAGTTCTGTTATTGTTTGAGGTTAGACTATATATATATATAGAGAGAGAGAGTTCCAGATGCCAGAAGATGGAGAACAAACGTCGCTGCACGCAGTTCAGAGTGTCGGCTCAGCTGACACTACACCATGTCTAAATTTAGAAGGTGAGAACAAACCCTCTTTAATGCAATTAGCTGCGGCTAGGCCCATCTAATGTCACACGGCAGGGCGGTGAAGTTAGAGAGCATCTGGAGAGTTAAGACAACCAATGGGATTGTACCAATGAGAACAAACCTAAAACATTATACAACAGAAAGGGTGACCAACTGACACAAGCCCATCTATACTATTCTTATAGTGCACATTTCTTCCTCTCCATAGTACTTATAAATAAATACTTATAAACTTATACAGCGAGTCAGACTTTAGATAGTTTTATAATAATAAAAGCTAAATGACCTCATTGTAATCAATAACAGAATGTTGTTGTTTGCTTACAATAACTGGTGTATGACCTATTCAGCTATTGACAAATGGACTTATTGTAAGTCCCGTTGGATAAAACCGACTGATAAACGCTGTACATGTGAGTGTGACCACTGTGTCCCGTGGTACCTGATCGAGCTAGGGATTTGTGTCCCGTGGGGAACGGGCCCTGTGGTGGGAATGACAAAACGCCCGTTGGAGTTCTGCACTTTGTCTTTGAGGAAGATAGAAACCTGTGTGTTTTAGAAAATAAACATTAAAATGATTTGGTTGCTTCACTGAAAAGCAGAAGTAATTCTTGGTTTCCTCAACCGGGTGATATTTTAGATGGGGCAAGACTTAATAACCATGGGCAAGATAAGAGACTTACCCTTATATGCATGTCTTGGAAAAATATAAGAAGAGTCTGTCTGATCAGCTGGAATTCACCATGAGACAACGGTGTATAGATCTTATAGGGGAACACAAAATATAGTCGTGTACGTTTCAGCATCAACTCACAAGTGTGCTGGCACAACAAGCCTCTCACACTGGTCAAACCACTCCAGTCTAAAGAAAGCAGAGGTGGCAAGCCATGCCATACCTCTATAAGCTGCCGGTATGTCTCGTCAACCTGGCTGAGAATGCTCGGGGTGTCCTTCACAAAGTCCTTGATGGCGTCCATGTGGTTGAAAGACACTAGGAGGACATCTCTGGGCCGGGCCACAAGAAGAACCTGGTACTTGAAGGCCATGGTCATCAAGTCATAAAGCTGGAAGAATGAAAACCAAACATAGTGGTAGCTTATCAGGGAATACAAGGCGTGTAATAGACACAAGTTAGCTTTGACTGGCAATAACAGGTCCCATTCCTTCCTTAGCATGCCTGCTAATTCCATACATCAACTGCAATATCTTCTTTGAAATGTCTGGCCGACAACTCCTAAACAAAGAACTGCTGGCTTCACCAACATTCACCAGACTTCTGATAAATTATCTAAATATTAGGAAATCTAAGAAGAATTTAATCAGCAAGTACTGTATGAATGGGGAGGTGTTACACTATCCCATACTGCAGGACAGCGGTCCGCTTACCTTATCCATGCTAGCTTGGTTGAGTCTCATTATGGACGCATGGGCAAGTCTGTCAAACACAGTCCGAAGAGCCTTCTTGGAGTAAAGGTCCTGCGGCTTGAACAGCTCTTCCAGAAACTTCTTGTTGAACATGGTCGTAATGATGTCATTCATAACTAGCCACACAACAACGGGGGTTAACTGAGGTTACAAGAAGGCAAACAGCTGGGCATTCTGCAGTACTATAAGCGGGCAGTGGTGCGATCTACACCAGGCGAAACCGTTCTGATCAATGCCTGTTTCCCTAACAAAGCAGCAGCCAGGAAACCCCACCAGCCCTGTGTTACTTACGTGTTACGTGCACTTTATTGCCTGCAATGATCTTTTGTATTTAGAGATTGCATTATTGTTCTTTGTTCATAACTAAGTGTGTGTGTGTGTGTGTGAGGAGCAAGAGGGTAGTCGTGGATGTGAGTAATTATTGCTTTAGTGTTTCCATAGAGC
>JAOEHI010002206.1:0-11890 GCA_025447815.1 Percopsis transmontana
TAATCAGGAAGGGGGTGGGGGGGTCAAATGGGGGGTCAAGGCGTTTTTTGGGAGGGTCTTGAGACCCCCCAAGACCCACCCTGGCGCCGCCGCTGACCATTTGCAATGGGAAGTTTTGAAGACAAATAGCAGTAAGAAGGAGAAGGCAGTTAGAAATTGAAACGCCATACAGTCTAGGCAGCAGGTTATACTATATTTTTATCTCCACAACATTAATTAAACACACCAGGTATTACCAGGTATAATCAGGTAATTAAACATGCTTCCATGACATAGTCTTCCTTCCTATATCTTTATTTAACCGTGAAGTTAGGTCATACATTTCAGGATATTCATAAAACAACTGCAACCAATTTCTCCTCCATTGTAGTCCCCCCCCCAAACCCACGCTGCTCATGTTGTCACTTGAGCAGCGTGCAAAAGTTCACGGTGATCTGAACTTTTACAATTTGGTTACCGTGGTAAACAAGACGTAGATATACTAGTATGGTACAAACCTGCAGCATATTAGATACACAGTTGTGATTGGCCCGACCAATTCTAGGCCAGGTGGAAATCTGTATGAATAGCAGGGTGGCCAGACATATCTGCCAGAGCAAATGAAACAAGAGCTCTCAGATTCGTCTGGTTCCCAGGCTACTTTTCTTGTGCTTATGCAGGAAATTATTACACACACTTTTTCTTGTAATGTATATGAATTAATATCTGTAATGTATAATCTATGTGTAATCTATCATAAAAGGACATATCTTGAGGTATGCCCAACACATAATCTTCCATCCATATTCAGTGTAGTCGCATGAACGCATGCTGTATGTGTTTTGACAGAGTGTAGTTGTACACATTTTGACCACATGGTGGCATTGCAGCACAAAAATAACACTCCTCACTATGACTGTATTTTTTTTACCTACTTTGAAACAAGTTAAGGAGCCCCTTAAGTTATTTTTGTATCTGTTTCTGGTGCTCACAGACATGTTCTTGTGCTCTCTGGAAATGTTCTTTTACACATCATACATTTTCTGGTGATTACATGTAGAATGTAGGTCTCTTATTTCTCCAGCCAGTCTTGAAACTAAGCATAAAGGATGATTGTACAGTAGTTAATTCAGATTTTAATTTCAGGTTAGACTGGCTGGAGAAATAAGAGAAGTATAAGAGATGTATAAGAGATGTATGACGCACATGAGAACGTTTCAGTTGCACACAAGAATGTTTCTGGTGAGCATGAGAAACAGATACAAAAATAAATTTGCGCTATGTCACCTAAGGGGCTCTGTAACAAGTGGTGTACAAACTATATAACAGTTTAACAAACAATATTTTTACATGTTTTTTTTCAACTTTTTTTACAAGTGACACAACCACAACGAAAGCTGAGAGCCTATTGTCAGTGTCACAATACACAAGTTTGGAGGTAAACTGCTATGTAATATGCATTAAACCAGCATCTGTCTTTAAAATAGCATACGAAAATGGAAATAAAACTCACTCTGATGAGTGGTTATAGGCCTACAATGCGCAGGACAAGCCAGAAACTGTCACTTTAGCGAAATATCACCAGCGAGGCTCTCCAGCTTTCTTAAAGTACGCTTACTTTCTTTACTTAATTTTTTATAGTATGACTAGGCTAATGCATGTACTGTAATATATATAATAATATCTGTCCAATGACTGTGATTTTAGTGAAATGATACTTCAAGCAGCCAATGCGCAAAATAAACAAAGGCAGGATATGGGCTCACTAGTTTGTTATCCAGATGGTGATGAAGCGTTAGTGACAGATGCATGTCCCCAGACACAGAGATAGACAGCTCCACTGAGGCTCTGACCTAACTGCAACACCAGCCTTCATTAGCTCTGTTTGGGCTTTTACACATGGCTGCCTGCATGCACCACTAACCCCACCTTTAAAATGTTCTAATCAACTGAGACATCCAATGTCAACAACTCTCAGCAGAAAGTTTAGATTAATTTATAAATAGACCTCCATATCAGTGGAGAACTTACTTTTTACCCCCAAAAAATGAACAAAATATAGTGAGTCTTAAAGCACAATTATATTTGTTAACTAATCGACTCTGTGGATTTCTTACCTCAATATCCTTACCTCAAGTCCTCATGCTTCATCCACCACTGACTTCCACTATTTCTCCAAAAAATATACTTCATACGTCAACATAAATCCGAGCCAGTAATTGTTATGAAGACGAACTGATTCTGAGTAGGTTATTCTATTTTTTTGCCTGAAGGGCAGCCCAGTTGTTCCAAAGGAAGGGATTACCTGACTTCCGTGACTTGATGTTTTTACTGTTTTTTAGTTCATCTCGACCTTAAACACCACAATACGTCTCCCATTATCCTGTGGGGGAATAACGGGAGTTACCTAATAGACAGGTGGCACACTGGGCAGTGTTTGGTCCCTACCTGTCGACGCCCTGCTGTGGCCAGTGGTTAAGGAGGTGTTGCAGGCAAGAGTTCGCGAGAGAGTCTCTACGTCGACGGTCGTGGCAGTGGGAGAAAATCATGTCGAATACGTTTGAGATTTTCACCATCTGCTCTATCAAAAAGAAATTCAGTCCTAAATTGCTACTATAGCCTACTGTAGTACGACAGCACCCACAACTACCACAACGTTTTAGCTAGGCTAACGTGGCAACAAACTACACGCAGACTAAACATGTTCTGCAATCAGATGCCAAGCCTCATTATTCTACAGCGACACATTTTAATAAAAGCCAGTTAATAAAGTCTGAAGTTTACAGATACTATTGAAATTATCTCCTGATCGCCACGCAGGTTTTCACAGGTCGGAACTGGGTTTACTGTGTTCGCATAAAGTCAAAATCGGATTGGCTCTTGTTGGTGTTGGTGTTTCAAAAATGAAAATGTTTTTATAATTCCTGATTTTTGACAATTGCTTATTAACTAAATACATTATTTTTCATTTCATAATTTTTTTGTTTGTCTCTTTTAGCCTCTCCCTTTACAGAAAATAAAAATATAAATGCTTGAATGATACAGGAGAATGCAAATGTTTAATTCACAATGGTGTTGCTGTTTTATAATAAAATACATAATCTAGGTTACTTTAAACAAACACCCTATAGGCATTTGAGTTTGACATAAATTGACATCATATATGTAATTCTCATAAATGTATAGGCTATTGTATAAGTTACAAATAAAGTTACTGAATCTGTTAGCCAATATCCAAAAAATCTATATTCAATCTCAGTTCTGATTTTCTCAGTGTTAAACAGTCACGTGATGATCAGTAAGCAGAACTGTATCAGCAGT
This sequence comes from Percopsis transmontana, assembly GCA_025447815.1. Lineage (NCBI taxonomy): Eukaryota > Metazoa > Chordata > Actinopteri > Percopsiformes > Percopsidae > Percopsis > Percopsis transmontana. The sequence goes on from JAOEHI010002206.1 coordinate 3,301, forward strand.
TAAACACACATGTGCCATTATCACTTTGTAAATATAGTTAATTGATATTCTAGAAAAGAATCATAGCTCCCTCCATAGTCCTTAAAAGTGACAGGTGAAATTAAGTGGAAGAAGAAGCTCATCAATTAGCAGAAACTAGCAGGCGTGAACCTATGGGGCCTGTTAAACCGTTTCCAGAGCAGTGGTTGGCTTGATCAGCCCCCAGGAGAGCTATTAGGCTTAAAACAGATGGTCTGGTGAACCGCCTATAATCTGCTAGAAAAATGTAATTAATATTGTAACTCTTAATATCTGTGGGCGTAGTGGAGGTACAAGGTACAATGTTATTCTCATGCTCTCTCTCCATGACACTCAAATTAGCTTCTGTCCATAGTCTCTAATTCATATAGGCCTACTGTATTATACCATTGCTATGACAACACAGGATACCCCATAACTTATGGATTACCTGCAGCTAACTCCCATCTAATAAATGCATGTAACTAGCCAGATGTGCTTATTTATGTGTTTAGAAGATCTCCAGACTTTTTCAGAATGTAAATTGATTGATTGTGCTTTTCACACAAATCTACATTATACTGTATAGTATATTTGCTTTGAGCTGTGAGAAGTGGTTTACTGTTTTCTCCTCTTTAATTGATTTTGGTTATGATTCATTTTTGGTGAGCGGCAAGAATTTCATTAAACTTTATGTTCTGCCATTGTATGTTTGGCAGAAAATAAAGAACGTGTATGTGTTGTGCCTATGTAGGTGTGTAGTGTGTAGACTATTCATCTGCTATAGTTGGCCTTTACTGCCCATTTAATGTAATTGTGCAAAGAATTTACAGGAGCCTGGTGTAGCTAAAATACATTTTATTCTTGCTTTCAATTCACAATTATTACAATATTCAGAATCCTAAATATTTATATCACACCCACATAGTTGCTATAATAAATGGAACAGATGTAAACAAATGATTTACATCAAGGCACAAAACAGCCATCGTCAGTGAAGGTGTTGATGTGAGGTGTTGACACAGATGCTACGTAAACTCTTCACCAATGCACTGTGCTGCTGTCACAGGTCAAAGGTGAATGCAGACCAGAACCGTTTTTATTCAGGAAACAGACAAAATTCATTCACATTCATATACACAGTAAACTAAGAAATATTTTCCGTTGCCCTGCAATGATGCTCTTTATTTTTCTAGTCATGTTGCTGGTCAACGCTAGATGTTTCTACATTCTGAAGTACACAGTTATAAAACATGTTGGTAGTTTAGGTATTACATCAATCCAAGGATATTGGTGAATGATGTTTATATTTCCAATTTTTTTAGATGATGATGTGGTGTGTTATTTGAAGGCGGCATACAGAGCTGGAATGAAAAAGACAGAAAGAGCCATGGGTAAAACTTCAAGTGTTCTAAGCTGCCTCTAACCAACAGGAAATAAAGCTTGTCAAAACATACTGGAATCATGTATTAGGAGGGGTGCCTTCAGTTACAGTAATTAAAGTTACACTCCTCAATTGCGTTACAGCACTGCTTTTTTCGAAACACTAGAGAGTGGTTTGAGCCTAGGAGCTCTGTAACGGGGAGGAGTGATAGCCACTCAGCACATTTTTATAATGCAGGCTTTAACCACAAATCAAGGTTTGGCCATTCACATTACGTTTTGAAAAGACAATGCCACTGATAATTGAGTTCTCACTTACAATGTACATGGTTCCTGCTGCCGTGTTCACATCGGGCTGTGTCGCCTCCGTCTGCCAAACGCCTGGGCGCCCACGTTGGTGGGGACAAAGTTACTGCTGCCCATTCCTCCAGATCGACTCAGGAAGTCTGCCAGACGGTGGGTCACACAGGTGGCTGTGTTGCACGCTCGCTTTTGCGCTGTCACGCTGCTTTTAAGAAAGGCCCACACAACACAATATATTATTACAGCAAAAAGTTGAGATAATAAAGAGAGATTGAAAAGAGTTCGAGAATTTACAGAAAACAATTGTGAACGACAATAAAAAATTAATTTAATGATTATACGATATCGATTCTTTAATCGAAGAAAAACTATTCCTTTTATTTTAATAAAGAGGGGGGCAGGATAGTCTAGTGGTCTGGGTGTTGGACTAGAGTTGGACTATCTGTATGCATCCTTGAGCAAGATGCTTAACCCCTATCTGCTCCATGTAATAGCAGTATGTAATTGTAAGTTGCTTTGGATAAAAGCATCTGCTAAATGACCTAATTGTAAAGATTGTTTTGGATTAAACATCATTTCAGTTTGTTTGTTCAGCTGTCTTTATGGTTTATGGCTGTTATTTTGTAGTATACATTTATAACTGCACCTACAGTAAAGCCAATTGAAATAATGTCGTAAATCAAAGTTAAAGTTAATATGATTTCTAAATCTCATATTCACCATCATAAAATGAGATTGTAGCAATGGAATGAATGAAAGCTTGGACATTAAAAAAATAAATAAATCCATATGCATCATCAATGTCACCAGAAGTACACTAATAAGAGCCAGGTTTCTCCTGCCCAGAGAAAGCTCACTCCTACGTCGGTGGCAGGATAGATTTGTAGCTTTGGAATATCCCGGAAGAGTTTACCAAGCAGACATGGGCTTAGACTGCTCAGACACCCGAATTTTCAGGCTGTTACAGAGACAAAACCAGCAAAAACAGGCTTACAGAAACAATGCCATGCAGATACGTGGATTATATATGTTTCTAATATGGCGTGCATTTAAGAATATGCTGTTGCAATTACATTTCAAAGCCATGCTACCAGGTGGAGAATAAACCTGGAATATTACTCAACCAAAATGCTGAATCGGAATGTGATGAACAGAAATGCTAATCATTTTTCAGTTCTATCATGCACATCATTCCTCTTGCATTAAAATATATGCTCATTCGTTTTCCTATTTCTTTGAAGCATTATTAAATGCAATCTGTTGGGGACACTTTCCTTAACAAAAAGTGCATGCATTGAAAGCTTATGACAGAGAATAGAGTTGAAAGAATCATACTCTGTACTGTTGCTTGACCTGAAGCTGTGTTTTTTCAAGTATTTTTTTTTGTTTAATTTGAAGCAAAACACCCACTTACTAAAACCTAAGACTAAGACCTGAAAATAGAAATGATAATAATCAGATAAAAAGTGAACACATAGGTACCTTATTGATCGCCAAAGGGAAGTTGTGATGTAATAGCAGCTGCACTAAACACTGAATAAATATAAGAGGCATACCTATTTCCTCCAGTGGCTTCTTCCTCTTGTTCCTCTGGAGTTGTCTGCATAAACTCCTTTAGGATAGCATCGAGTATCCTCTGGGCTTCATAGTTTGTTAGCATGACTCGGTCTGGCGTGGACTCTATACTGGTTCTGGAAATGCACAGTCGATTAGAACGATCAGATGGCACCACACCAACATTGGGTTAAAAATAGTTCTGCTTGGCCAGCTAAATGTCATTACCTCATTCTTCAGTAAGGGACACAAGCCAAACTTAAACCAATCTGATTAAACAAATGTTCTGTACGACCATAGTGGTGTTTTATGACATGCCATTGCCTCCTCTATGCTTCATTTTAAACATTAGGTTATGTTATAGGTAATGTACTGTCAATGACAAGCCGAAGGCATATTTGATAGTTTGCCACATGCATGTAGATGTACGTATTTATCCTAGAATAAATTTAGCTGATTTGTGAATTATTGCAGTCAGAACAATGTCATCATAAAATCAAAGCGTTCTATTGCTTAATAACAGTGAATGGCTTAAGGATTGAAGCGGGGGTCCTACCTGGATGGAGCTGCGTGTGAGCTGTACTTGTGACAGATCACAAGGCCACAGGCGAGAAGGACGGCTGAGATCTTCAATGTGACCATGATCCCCTATGTAGAGAAAACCCACATGCCAAAGGAATCTTTATAAAACTTTATAAAAGCATTTCACTTACATTTTTACAACATTTTATGGTATGTAGCATGCTCTTCATTTCTTGATTAATTTTACATTTTAACTTCTATATTTCTACTTTCTACATTTTCAGTGTGATAATCTTTTTAGCATATCTCCCCACTCTCCTCGCATGGTCCCTATAGCTCTTTCTGGATATACTGGCACTGGATGGGATTGCCAGTGACTAACACAGCAGTCCTGCCCATTAGGAGAATGAGCTGCGGTCTATCTAAGATAACGTCATGTACCCATTTAACTGCATCTCACTCTCGGAGCATACAAAAAAAAAACAGCCAGGAGACCACAGTATTGTTAACTAAGAGCAGCCGCTGGATTTTACCGTTAACTTTTTCAAACACTTGGCTACTGTATTCAGCATCCGGACTGAGTGACAAAATACACTGCAAACCATCATTTAAGGAGTAATAGTATATGTGAAATCTAAAAGAAAAAATCTACTTACCGTAATAGATCTTCTTTTGAAAAAATTATATGTATTTAAGCAATGAATTCAATTGAGAATGTATTGTGGTCCACAACACAGTGCTATATACTGTATGCACCCTCATGGGTTTCTTTATTGACTGAGCGCATGCCAGATAAGCCAATCAAATCTCCTACCTCAATCTGTTAACCAATCAGAACGTTTAGACAGGTTTTGGCAAGCCAGTAAAAGACACAGGAAGCAAATGACGTCAATACATGGCCATAAAAGTGTGCCATTCACAAAAAACTCACCAATTTGCATTAGTTGATATCATCATTTGCAGTGTAGTCATTCCATACACAAGGCATAGATGGGACTGATCAGTCAGATCTCGCCATGAATACTGCAATGAAAAATACAATTTCCCTTATTTTTATTTTTCAAGAATTAGATTAGCAGGCTGAACCATGTACTATGTATATCCTCATATGTGAGCAATGCATTATGTAACATATCAATTCAGCGGTGGTCAGGATCCCCTGGGGGTCACAAGATGCTTTTTGGTTGCTGTCTTTTTGATAATATTTGTAAGTTATAAATATAGTTTTATTCTCTTTATTCTCTTTATTTGTTTTGTGTTGTAAACTTTGTAGATATATGATTTATGCCATTATATTATGCTATCAAAAGGTGGTTCATAGCCAAGGTCCATGGGTTAAAAAAGGTTTCAAATATAACTCAAAGTGTGATCAAAAGCAAGTAGAAATATGTGTTGTGTGTGTGTTCACGCCGTGCATGGGGGAGGAGGGTTATGCCGCAGAAGGCCAAGGCCCAAAGTTTTTGTGTTCTATCTCGTGGGAATTAATGGTGTAGCTGACAATAGTCTACCCAGTTTCTCAGAGCCAATTATTGGGCTGTTGGTCTCTGGCCATCTTCTAATTCCCCTTACTTAACAGTATTGGATGATGTATCATAAAGTATCCTGCCACCCAGTTTTCTTTTGCGTCATGGAGAAACCCCATTAATGTGGATGAGCCTTTTAGTGCTATTGAGTCGAACTGCTTGCCCTATGATAGAAACTCTAAATCACTGAGTCTTGACAGAGCCAAGTCCATCCCCGTGGAGCTTTATACGCATTGGAGAAAGCAGCTACTGTGGGATTTTAAACCAACGCTAGATGTATTCCCGGACATGTAACTGAGATTACGTAATTATGTGATTATGTGAACCAATACCACAGATTTGTTCTGTTCTCTGGCTCCTGTTTAAATTCATTATGTAGAATATTTTTATTCTCAACCCAGTTGCTAAGGCAGTATCATCTCAGAAGAAGATACAGTTCAAGACAAAAAATAATTTCCTCACAAAAGAGTCAGAGAGAGATGAAGGGAAGGACACAGCATATTTGGTTGTTTATTAAAAAAATAAAAAATAAACTCACAGACACAGAACATGCCTATAAAGTACATATCAGTAGATCATTTCACAATTTTCAGCTTTTAAGAAGTATTCCTCTGAGACTTCTTGTAGTGAGAGAACTTAGCCAGTAGAGGGGCCCAGTGACTGCAGTGTATAGCAAACAGTTGTTAACTAAACGGGAAGTTACCTAAGATGCCTAAATCTTTCTCTAAATCTAAATGTTTTTATTTGATTTAGGCCTAAGGTAATCATGTTACAGGGTAAACACATAAATCTGAATAGAGTAATAGGTCTCTCAATATGCTCATCTGTAAATTAACAGCCACAGTCCCCAACAGTCGTAACTACTGTATAGCTAGGGTTGGGATTTTGTCTCAAGAACAAGAAGCAAATCAAGACCATCTGCAGCCAATTAACCAGCCAATTTCTCTTTCCCCTTTCTCCTGTCTGTTAAAACTTTTGGTTTTGTCAACAAGGTTCACACTGAGCACATGTGACAGACAGTCTGGAGATGCCGTGGTGAACGTTATGCTGCCTGCAACATCATCCAGCATGACCAACCTCTGGGACGTTATGTATGTATTATGTATTGTTTCCGCTAATGTGGCCATTATGCAGAAATGGATGTGGCTTGGGCCGAGTTCTCCCTTGTGCCTAGATGTGATTTTTCCCCAAGAACGATCAAGCCCTTTAAGTCACCATATTCAGCTGTTATGCCTCAGTGTGGAAGGTGCCTTCCCCAATGTGCATGGCCTGTTGGTCTATAGGAACAATTTGAAAATCTCATTGCCACTGTATCGGTATTGTAATTGCTCCTGTGGAATATGTAGGCTACTGTATATTCCTGGAACGTATTGCCCATCCTATGCGTTCTTTGTGTTTTTATGTAGTGTGATTTTGTTTGGGAAGGTGACTAACCCAGTTTTGCCCTTGATTTTATATAGTTTATCTAATCTAATCATCCTTTTTTCTATTTCTTTTCACATCTATGGAGCTGGCAGGAAACAGAAAAGTCATTGTTAGAGTCTTAACAAATCTGGGCCGGAGAAGCCTGGTTAAGAGTCTTAAAATATCTATGTGATTGAGATATCTGTGCTTGATGCATCGTGTACTTTGCAATAGCTCATTTCTAAGAGAAGTGTACTATTAAAATTATTACACATTATAATAAATTGTTTAATTAAATCAAAATAAGATTATAATAAATTTAATACATCTTCTACGTATCACCAGTTTAATATCTAAAACTTCTGAGTTTTGTTCAGAATCCATGTGCCAGTATAATATCTGCACAAATATGCAAGTTTGGAATGTGGTGTTTTCCCTAACCTTTAACCTCCAAATGTTGTGCATAACCTAACCTTCAGCCTGCAAATGTAGTGCAGGCCTAACCTTTAACATGTTGAGGTGAAGGTTACTCCACATCTTACTGGGGCAAAGTTTACTTACTTTGAAAGAAAAGAGGGGTAACACATTAATGTGCCGTTCCATTCTGAACAGAATCAGTTGTGTGACTTTTGGAAAAATGTGCACTCATAATCTGGTCTTGATCCAGGGGCAAATGAAATCTGGCTCTGAATGGGTAAAAATGTTGTGCATCTTTATTAAGTTGTAGTCCTTAAATTGTAAGTCCTTCAATACCTTTATTTGTCAACAGTTTTACCAAAAAAAGTTATCATTCCCCAATAAATGTTACACTAACAAAAGCATGTAAGTCTCAAAATCAACTGCTCTTATCCGTGTGGAATATTTAAGAACCAAAGAGCAAGGTCTAATTCCGGACTTTCATATTTCTTTTAATTCCCACAATGGAATGTCACCATATTTGTTATGGGCATAGAAAACGACATCCAGAATAAGAATCCAGTGGAATTATGAGAAAACCTAGATATTTTTTGTCAATATTGAATTAGAGGCTTAGGCTACTTTATATTCATATATATTTAAATGTCCACAGTAAAATATCTCCATATTTGATATGGGTATAGAGAAGGACATCCAGAACAAGAACCAGGAATTTTTAGCAAACCTATTCAAAATATTTTTTATGAAATATATCTTATATTTTAAATTATACAGATATTTTTTCATATAACTGCTCATTTAGAGTCATAGCCATACTGTATGAAATTAGAAATTAGTATGAAATTAGGTATAGATTTTGGGGGGTGGGGGGACGCAGGGGATAGTCCCCCTTCATATTTAGAACGCGTGCATTTGCCCCCATCCAATAAAAACGTGAAAAAAGCAATGGGGGACGCCCAGTGACTGTCGGGGTATGTGTAGGCCTATGTGTGTAGATTGTCAAACAACTGGACGGTGTGAGCAGTAATCCCCGGACTAGAGTCTTGGCAATTACTAGTTTTTTTCTCATATTCAAAATTATATGAAAACGCATTAAACTATAAATAGAAAAATGAACGTTTTTGGATACTGCACTAGTCAAACGATATGCACACTTATTATCAAGCACTTTTACTGTAGCATTTTGGAGTAGGCCTAATTCAATGGCAAAGTCCCATATGGTAACAAGCAAGGGGGCTTTATCGTCGATATTATATATGCTATAAAAACACATTAAAGCATGAGTAGAAAAAACGTTTTTGGGTTCAGTACTATTCAAATATGCAAAATTAATACCAAGCACTTTTCCTGTAACATTTAGGAGTAATTGAATGGCAAAATCCCTTGTAATATTAATAAGCAGTATTAAAAATATGTGGGAGTGTGGGCGTGGTTTAGCTCTGATGCGTGTGGGAGGGAATGTGTGGAGGTGTGGTTCACGGGGCTGA
>JAOEHI010002207.1:0-11889 GCA_025447815.1 Percopsis transmontana
CTTGGCACCTGCACACAGTGCCAAAGCTACCAGTACCTGGTTTAAGGACCATGGTATCCCTGTTCTTAATTGGCCAGAAAACTCGCCTGACATTAACCCTATAGAAAATCTATGGGGTATTGTGAAGAGGAAGATGCGATACGCCAGACCCAACAATGCAGAAGGGCTGAAGGCCACTATCAGAGCAACCTAGGCTCTCATAACACCTGTGCAGTGCCACAGACTGATCAACTCCATGCCACGCCGCATTGCTGCAGTAATTCAGGCAAAAGGAGCCCAACTAAGTTTTGAGTGCTGTACATGCTCATACTTTTCATGTTCATACTTTTCAGTTGGCCAAAATTTCTAAAAATCCTTTTTTTGTATTGGTCTTAAGTAATATTTAAATTTTCGGAGATACTGAATTTGGGATTTTCATTAGTTTTAATAATCACAATTAAATTAAATAGACATTTGAAATATATCAGTCTGTGTGTAATGAATGAATATAATATCCAAGTTTCACCTTTTGAATAAATCAACTTTTTGATGATATTCTAATTATATGACCAGCACCTGTATTTCTGATGCATGAATTTTGAGACTCCCCCGACGTGGCTCGACACACAAATGCCTTTTTTTCAATCAGATATCTCCCTATTTTTAGCCAATCACAAGAACGCACCCCACGTGGGGGATGGTTTACTTATAAGGCGTGTTTCAACTGAACGCGAAGCAAAATTTCGCTTCGCTTTATTCGCCACAGTTTGAACTCTTATTATTTATTATTATTTGTTTTTACTGGCACGAATAAAGCGAAGCGAAATTTCGCCCTTCCGGAAAGAGGAGGGGCTTACAATGAAATAAATTGTAATCAACAATGACACACAACTACTATTGCTGCCTTGTAGCTGCTGTGAAAGTCCCAAAAATGTCGGAATACCAAATGCTGTTATGTTTGGGTTCATGATACCATCCGGAGGTGCACACAGCTCGGTGAATTTCATCGTTTTTTCCAGGAACTGCGTACCTCCAAAAAATCTCCTTTTTTGTACGGTACATACACGTCATTTGTATATATATACAAATGACGTGGTGTCATAGAACTCTGGGTGCCCACACACATTTCTTCAGTTTGTCCAAATGTCAGTACATCAGTGACGCCCTGACAGCACTGATAGGCTTTCGCGACACAGCGTCAAGCGAATTTTTTCCTCGAGTTGAACATTTTCAACTTGCGCAAATGAGGCGAATGAAGCGAAATTTGCTGGTTTGCGTCATTCGCGCCGCCTCATTCGCGCCGCCTCATTCGCGCCGCTCGGCTCGAATTTGGTTCTATTCGTGTCTTTGCATTGACTTTGCATGTAATCTACTTGCGCAAAAAATCGCTTCACGTTCAGTGGAAACACGCCTTATACCAATCACTCGAACGGGTTTACACAGCGCTATATGCATGTGGTGCAGGCGCGGGCTAGCGCGGTGGAGTTCAGTCAGTTGAGTTATTCTTACCGCTCCCCTGTCTTTGCCAGAATCCATGTTGAGGTCTCAACTGACTGAACTCCACCGCGCTAGCCCGCGCCTGCACCACATGCATATAGTGCTGTGTGAACGTGTTCGTGTGATTGTCTTAAAGTAAACCACCCCCCACGTAGGGTGCGTTCTTGTGATTGGCTAAAAATATGGAGATATCTGATTGGTTGCAGATCATTCCCTGTTTAAAAAAAGGCATTTGTGCAGTGAAAAAAATGCAGTGAAGTTCACAGACCGCAAGCAGTTTGTAAATCAAGCTATATTTGTGTGTGCATCAGAAATATAGTCCTGTGCATTTCTAAATCTTGTGTGCATTTGTAAATTTTGTTTGCATTTCTGTCATGAGCAGTGCGCACACGTCTGTGCCTTCCTCCTTGGCTGCGCACCTGTGGGGATTAGCCCTGCACAGGTGCATTCATTTATGTTTAATTTAGACTCTTTCACTCACAGCCTTTTATGCTGTGAGTCATTGTATGTCGTGCCTGCATAGAGCACCTGTATCATGTTCTGCTTTTCCTTTAATTTTTATTAAATTATACGCGTAATGCGTACCCTCATTCCTCGGCCGCCTTTGTGCGCTCTCCGGCTTGCGCTTACACACATCTCCCGCCGACGCATCGTTACAATTTCTGAATTTTTTGTGTATTTATGAATTTTGCATGCATTTGTGAATCTTCTGTGCTTTTTTAATTTTGTGTGTGCATTTGTGTATCCTGTGTGTGTATTTATGAATCACGTGTGTGCATGTAAGAATCCTGTGTAAGCATATGTGAATGTAGTGTGTGCATTTATCTTTATTGAGACTTTTTTAGCAACATACTAGATAGCTCACTATTAATTTGATTTATTAAGTGTACACAAAAAGTGCAGTTAATTAAGAGTACATTTTTAGCACACTATTAGTATGATTTATTGCTGCAGCACGGCTGGTATTCAACCAACCCAAGTTCTCCCAGGGGAGAGGTTTGCGTGTTTTAATGGTACAGTCATCAATTAAACATTGCAACAATAATGTGGCAACAGCTACCATACTATGTGAGCTATAGCCATGAGTTTGGTGTCAAATGATGTGTCTCCTCATGTCCTACCAAAATCTCAAGTTATAATACTTGAATTATTATGAGGCCATTGGACCAAATATCATAGTTTTTAACATAGTTTGTTGGACTCTACAGAACGTCCTTATTAAAACTTGTTTAAAGAATGTTAAAATTATTTACGGCATGGCCGGGACAGCCGTATCACTTTGATCGCTGGCTTGAGCGGAAGTGGGTGTGGCTCCTAAACGCTTAGTTCAATGTAAACGAAACCTGCATATTTAGACTCGGTATGAAACTTTACTGAAAGGGGCCATCCCACACAAAACCTTTTTGCTTGTATTTTTTTAAATCTATTAGGTCCATGTGTGTTTGTGTTATGGCGTGAATGTGAAAATGAACTGCTACCTCCTTTGTCAGCTCTAGCCACTGAAAGGAAATAGGCGAGAAATCACGGCAATTACAAAAGCTCATCAGTGTGACGTAGAACTGATTTAGCTCATTATTCATCGGCGTGCCCAGTTGAGACAGCCCCTCCCATTTGACAACCGCTCAGTGACAGGTTTTTTCGTAAACAGCAAGGATGGCTGAACGTCAACGAGCTTGTGCACAAATAGAACTTGTTGCCCAAGAACCCAGAGTTGAGGATTATATGGCTTCAGTTTATTTTTGGAACAATGTCAAACACTTAAGTTATCTGTTCATCACATTTTTAAGAAAGTGACTTTAACTTTGGAGAGTTCAGCAAAGGCTTTGCAAAAAAGTTGCTGTTGAAGCCTGGAGCAGTACCATCGCGGCGGTTTACGACCAGTGCCCAACCCGTAAGTAAAAAGCTATTGTCAACTCAAGTAAGTGCTATAAATACAGGTTTAATGTCTATTTGTACAATGGTAGCACTCGCTAGCCTAGCATGTTTTATGTCCACGTAGACAATGCTAGCAATCGCTAACCAAGCTATGTTCATGCCATGAAGCTCAAATTAGTTGATAACCAGTGATGGGAGTAACGTGTTACAAAAGTCACGCAATTACAGTAATGTATTCCTTTTTGCTATAACGCAGTTACTAATAAAATGTCGGTAATATTATACCCGTTAGTTTCAGTAACGCTTACAACGCATTTTAAACCGACATTTAGTGGCATTTTTTTTCGGCACAGAGAAAAAATTATGCGAGTGTTATTTCCTGTTGATGATTCACAATGGCTTGATGATTCACAATGAGAAGCAGTTATGATTACCTCAATGTAAAAACCAAGCTATTCTGGGATTTTGTCTTTCTTACCAAACACAATTCAGATTTTTAAAGTTATGTGTGTTTTTCCCCCCACAATCCTGTAGATTGCTTGTTTTGTAGGCTAGACAAGTGAGTAAAGCCCTCATTTGAACAAGGATGTCATGCTTTATTTGACTTTGTGTTTATTGCATAGATTTACAGTTACATCCATGTAAGCTTTTTAGCCTGGGTTTTCCGCCGTTTCAGCCAGTTGGTTTCAGGACACAATTTGCTTTGCTTTATCAGTTGTTCTCTGCTAACATTTTGTCTTGTCTTATGCCATACAGACCACATTGGGGACATCTCTCAGCATCTGAAACTAAGATAGAAGGTGCTATTTCCTAAGGCCAAAAAGGGAGCACACACTGTACACAGTTATATACGCAAATGCACTGTACACAGTTATATAGAAAATTTACATTTATTTTTACAGGCTACATCTTCAACAGGCATTGCTTTTTGATGAGGTAGTGCCCAACCCCGAGCCCTACTTGGAGGAGTTGCAGAAGGTTCCGGTCCCTGATAATCTGGCATCACAATATGAGCATCCTCCCCTTGATTAAACCCACCACCACACATGACCACACAAACCTTCCTTCAGCCCCAGCACCAGCTGACAAAGGTTCTATATGCTAGGTGCCTGCAAAAAAACAGAGGACAATGTCTTTGTAAATATGTTAATTTGAGAGTGTTATGCTGACCGTGAGTTTGAACTGTCTAATCTCTTTTTGTATAAAAATAAAAAATATATCTGTTTGTTCAAAATATTGTTCCAGCTTTGTATATGTAATATTAGCATGGTATACATTACATTATGCTTATTTAATCTGAGACTTACTCTTCATAACCACTGAGTCGCAAGGGGCCATAGTCTGCTACTGCCTGTATATTCATGGCATTTTGCAGAGAGTAAATGTTAAGACAAACAGTTTCCAGCCCTGGGTGGAGAGTCATGCATCTTTTGGGGGGGAGTAATTTCTCCCATTCTTGTTACTACCTGTACAGTCAGATATTGGTTTAATGACAAACGGCTTGTAGTACATCTAAAAAGTAGCCTTATCACCCAAAGCACCATTTTTGTCTATATTACCTGTGGTGTTTCCCTGCAGCACACGTTTTTTATTTCTGTGGGCATTGTGGCACAATTCACGCAGGTGCACCTGACAAAGAAAAAGGTAGGTTTGTTTGACATTGCGGCTCCTGGGCAGGACTGCGGCGGCGGCTCCACAGCGGCTGGGGCAGGCGATGACTCAAGCGGCGTGCATGGGCTGGCGGTGGTTCCTGGGCATGACTGCGGCTCCACAGCGGCTTGGGCAGGCGATGACTCCAGCGGCGTGAGTGAGCAGGCGGTAGCTCCGGACACTGGCGACGGTGGTGAGAGCTCCACAGTGGCTGGGCCAGATAACGGCTCCAGCGGCGTGGACAGGCTGACAGCAGCTCCGGAGACTGGCGATGGTGGTGGAAGCTCCATAGTGGCTGGGCCAGACGACGGCTCCAGCAGCATGGACGGGCTGACAGCAGCTCCGGAGACTGGCGACGGTGGTGAGAGCTCCACAGCGGCTGGACCGGACGACGGCTCCAGCGGCGTGGACGGGGTGACAGCAGCTCCGGCGACTGGCGACGGGGATGAAAGCTCCTCTACAGCGAGGTCCGCTTTCACTCTTCCATCGTTCGCTCGCTCGCTCACTCTCTCTCCCTTCATTCGCTAGCTGACTCTCTCTCTCCCTCCGCTCGCTCACACTCACCATTCACATGCGCACACTCACTCACTCCCACGGGGGCGTTGCTGGCTGCGACGAACCTCGTTGGACCCGCAGAAGCGAGGATGGATGCACGAAAACCTCTCTGCTCCTTGGCAGGACTGAACTCCGTGCGCAACCGCACAACCCACTCCTGGTACGACTGGGGCCTGAGCAGCGGGTGTCTCTGGAGCGTCATAGCCCAGCTGAGGGCGCGCCCGGACAGATGGAACAGCAGCTGCGCTTCCCACTCGACCTCCGCCGTACGCCCGTCGGAACTTTCCCAAAGTCCCCGGAGAGCCGTCGAAGCAGGTGTGCTTCGACGGCTCCACCACGGACTTCCGGACGCTCTCCGGCGCCTCCCCGTGTGTTGCTCCGCCACTCCGGAGAGGCCGGCTTGCCCCCCCTGCGAAAATCCCCGACGCTCCTCACGCCACGCGTTGGGAGCAAGGGGCACGCCAGCGACAAGCGACCACGCTGCCCAGTCGTCATCGTACTCCCGCTGATAAAAATGTGGAGCCCTCACCTCTTCGCCGGCCTCCCAGGCAGTCGCCGCCCACCTTCGAAGCTCTGCTGTGAGCCAGCCCAGCGTCTCCCCTGTTCCTCGCTGAAGCCCCTCTGCCGAGGGGAAGTGGACGCCTGCCGAGCGGAGAAACCCCCTTTCCGGGAACCGTCGGGCCCGCGGGAAGAGACACCGCGGGAGTGTGTGCCTTGAGGGCTGTTACTCTCTTCTTTCGGTTGGTCATTCTGTGACGGTGGTGCGTGATGAGCGAGAGTAAACGCGAGCCAGCAAAACACACACAAGCCGAATTACGGGTGAAACGCTATAAGCGTTGTTTTAATGAGAAAACACACACACACACAGGGCATAAGCCCAAAGAATGACCAACAGCAACTTGTGCTGTTGGTGAAACTTAAATAGTCCACTACTCAAAACAACTAAGGAGGCGCACCTGTGGGGCTAATCCCTCCCAGGTGCGCAAATAGGGCAGGCACGCACGGAGCGCGCATAGGCCTGTGCGCGCTGATCGTGACAGACATCCAAAACTTATACGCAAAATAGGCTAATACATTGATATAAATTTGGCTGCTTATGTAAGGGATAATGTATTGCCCCCGGGTAATTATCGGAAAATAAACTCCGACAGGGCGAACATTTTACCGGCGGACAATAGGCCTACATTATAGAGGGTGAATAACTCTGTAAAGTACTTATAGCGCCACCTATATTTAATGTAGTGCACTGCACTTAATAATCTATTAATCTATTATTAGGTTGGTCCGATGTGGACAGTTGTAAAAATAGTAGAAATTTGAAATTGTACATGTATGCTAAAATATGCTAAAATAGACATTATTCCTTATGACTCAAACAACTCAAGTTTTCTTGTTATATTACCTTCTTTGAACATCAATTAATTGCTTACAGTGATGTAAATTCACTATATCTGTCTAACTTTCATTCTCCAAAATGTTCTTGTAAAAACACTTACTGCCAATTCATAGAAAACATTTATGCATTATATTATAGGCCCTCCTCAAACATGGCAACAGATAGCCTTAGTAAGTAAATATCCTACATTAACTAAGTCACCTTGTAACGTGTGAGTGAGGCGAGTGCAGGAGCGAGCCGGAGTGAGACACGAGAGAAGCGAGGATAGACTACAAACGAGCTGTTTATTGGTTTATTAAAGACAACAAAGAGTCAACCTTCTGGCAAATCTAAGGTGAGCTGTACAGAAAAGGATAGGAACAACGACGTCGGCCAAACGTAAATAGACAATAAGTTATCAGGCAATTGCCCACAGGTGTGGACTCTGCTGCGCGCCGCAGCAGTGGGAGGAGGCGCTCCTGGTTGTTACACACCTTGCCATCAAAAAAGACCAATGCTGCAAACAAGCCACACAAAACAATAATGCATTAGGTACATTAATTATTACGAGATAAACCCACTGTACATTTCAGTCAAACAAAGACAATTAGAACAAGTGACATCAGCAGTTACAAAGCTAGATATGTTAGGGTTTGAGGTTGGATGATAGGATGATAGGATACAAACGAGAATGAGGTAAGCCTATTGCTGTGGTGGGTCATCCCCATAGACCAATGGTTCCCAACCTTTTTTCCTTGGGGGCCCCCCATACTTGTATCTAAAAAAAGTTGAGCCCCTCCAACATCCAGAAAACACACACACACACAGGAAAAGATTAAGTAATTACTTCCAAGTCAAACAAACAAAGCACAATTATGATTGTTTCCATTCTTAGACACCTAAGAATGGAAGACACCTTTGGTAAATGTCTCTTTTCTCATTTCTATCTTTTAACAACCTAACACAGTAGGCCTTTACACACACATCCTTACCAAAAGAATAATGATTCATTATCCGAGTAGTAATATACACCTATACAAAGCTCTGTTCTAGATCTCCCTCAGAACTAATAACTGAAACAGGGGAAGTTAGTTGCATATCCACATGCACGCCATGTGAACACTGGTTTTTGACACAGCTATAAAGAATTAATTTGGCTCTAACAATAACAACCAAAGTCTACCTTAAGTTTTTTATGCAAATGCACATCATGGGAAACCTGTTTTAATTTGGCTCTAAAGCAACTGTGTCATGCTGTTCATTCATAAACTAATGGCAAACTTGGGATTGCATACCTCTGACTAGGGATGGAATGTCAGGTGTGAGCCTGTTACGGGCCTTTCTTTTTATTGTTACCAGGGCGCTGAAGGCTGTTCCAGACAGATAGCTAGTGCTGAATGGGAGAATAACCCTTGTAACTGCGTGTTTGGCCAGTCTGGGTACAAAAGCGTGTCCTTTGATGATCTAAAACGTTTTGTAGATGTTCTCCTGGAGATATTTATTTGACACAGAATCAGCAAGCTTATCTTCACAGTCAAGGTATTCCATGTCCTCCAGGCTGGAGATGTAGGGGTCCATCACCCACGAATAATGCTTCTTATAGGTATGCCGTTTTGATCCAGAATGCGTCAGTCAACTGTTCACACAATTGTAAATTGTGATCTTGCAAGAATTCCTTATTTTTTCCCTGCAGTTCCATAAAATGCACAAGCACTTGTCCACACGACAACCAGCGTAAATGCGTACCTCTGTGTGTAACAGCAGTTTCTCTTGTTCATAGGGCGAGCTTTAATTAAATTTACAACTTTAACAACAAAAGCCAGGGTGTCACTGAGGTCTTCCGAAAGTCTTTAAAAGATATGCAGTGAAAAATTGCACACCCCGGGGCTTTTTCCTTCAATCGGCTTTTAAATCCCTCGTTTTTGCCCATTATTGCTACAGCGCCATCAGTGCAGCATGCAAAAAGATTCTCATAGGGCAGGTTGTTGGATAAAAAGTAAGAGTCAATAAAAATATCTTGGCTAGTTGTTGTGGTTAGATTGGTAGATATAAAAATGTCTTGATGCAAGTTCTCACCGTGAATATATTGCACATATACGATGAGCACGGACTTGTCTGACACTGTTGTCGTTTTATCTAACTGAATGGCAAAGTAAACATTCCTAAGTGTCTTGTGCAGCTGGTTTTGACAATCTTAAGCCATTTTATCAGTTCAGTCTTTGACAGTTTTGTCAGACAGTGAGATTGTTTTCACTTTATCCACCGGCTGTGGGCCACACAGTCTCTCTACAATTTTCAGGCAGACGGGTTTGATTAGCTGCTCTCCAATATTGTGTGGCTTTTTAGCCTTGGCAATTAATAGCAAACACTCAAATGACACCTTCATGACAGCAAATCACTGCCGGCTCTTTCAAATGCTTTTCTGATGGCCGTGAATCTTTGATAGTGCCAACTGCTTTTTCCACTCAAAAAAGTCCTGGCCTTCACCAACAGTCTCCTGGTGTTTTGTTTCTTGGTTTTGTTTCATTTTGCTTTGCATTAGCCAGCTTCTCGCCACAAATTACAAATTCTGGCCGAGACTTGTCCTGTCCTTCAATAAAACTGAAGTTAAGGTAACTCTCGAGATATAGCCGAACTTTATTTTTTGATACTGAGGAATCATCAGCACTTTTGTGTTTCTCAGACATGTTTTGTTCATAAACTACCTCAAACCAGATAAAGCCTTGCGGACCCAGTGTGACCTTTGGCACCCCTTTGAGGGGTGCACGGACCCCAGGTTGGGAACCACTGCCATAGACTATAAATAAGTGGACAAACCCTCTGTGACGTCACACATAGGTTTTCTAAAGAACGGGTTTGAAGCTCAAGTGTGCTGGCCATCGCCATCTTGGCAGTGCCTGACTCCAGCTATATATAAGTGGATGGATACATTTATGGCTTAATATAATTTAAACTGATGAGTTATATAAAAAAATCACTCCACGTACAATTGGCATGAATGGGAAACCTAGCTGTACAGAACAAACACAGTTTTTGTACCAGGCTGTACCAGGCTGTAAACCTGTTTATTTCTGCTGTAAAGATGGACATTTTAACATGGGGTTCTATAGGGATTAACTCGTTTTTGGAGCCAGTCTCAAGTGGCCATTCGAGGAACTGGAGATTTTGGCATTTCCGTTGGATTCTTTTTTTAGCGCCGGAGGTTGCCACTTGGTCATCCCTCATAATTTTCACTCAAACACAGGTGCCTTTGCCAATATTTGAGGTTGTTAAAAATGTAGTCAATAATTCTCGGTAAATTATACTGCTCAACGCTGTGACGGCAATACATTTATGAACTGATAGATAGATAGATAGATTGATATTGAAAGGCTTGCCGTGAACTATTTATGTATGTATCTCTCCAGGACTAATTCTACATGAGGAACACATAGAGCTACTCACCGCAGACTACAAACAGCTGAAGAGAGAGGTGCAAGGAAAGCATCTACAGGATGGCACACTGCATTTTACAGGTGTGTTTCAGTGCTCAATAGCTCTAAAAATTATTTCTGTGACTTTTCATTATCTTTTCAGTCATGACACTGTGACACTCGAAGACTTTCCTTAGGAATCACTTAGCATTTGGCAGACACTTTTATCCAAAATACCTGAAAAGGTTATACACACCAGTCACATTCTGTTAAAATAATCAACAATCGTCAGGGCTAACTTGGTTCCTAAATCATCATACCATTACATATCAACATACTATTAACTACTTAAAAATTATTGTCAACCGCTTATACACTAGGAGTTTAAACATTATAAGAGACAATCCTACCATAGACCAGGAAGGAGAAATTAATTAGAGATTTGTTTTAAATATATATACAAAGAGACAGAAATAGAGACAGACAGATGGTCGCCATTGAGGGCTAAGGGCAATGAGAGTGCTATGAGGTAGAGAGGTCAGTGGCAGAGGTACCAATGTGGATTCTGAAGCCTCTTGCGTAAGGTAAGAGAGTAAGAGAGATCTTTATTTTACTCCCAGGGGCAAATCATTTTGCAGCAACCATGTACACAAAGAAACAAAAACATTAAAACACAAATACATAGAAGACAATGGATAGCCTCTGGGATAAAAGAGCGACCAGATCTATTGCGGCCATATCTAGGCATCAATATCTAAGCCCTGAGGGAAGAAGATCAAACTCAGGGTAAAGAGGGTGTAGAGGGCGCTTTTAGTAACCGGTATTTAGATCCAGTGATTTTAGTACACATCCTTACAGTTTTCTTTAGCAAGTTCATATTTCTCAGGGTTATATTACTGATCCAGTAGATATAAGCAAAGGTAAGGACTGACTCAATACTAGATTAATAAAATATTTTAAGTGATGTCTACATTAAAACAACGAAGATTTCTTAAAAAGAATAGACGCTGTTTTTTAAAGATTAGCTTTACATTGGGCTTAAAGCTGAGTTTGCTGTCCACAATTGTGAACAACACCTGTTCACCCTTGATGAGGGTAGGTGATTGGGGGTGGGGGAGAAGAAGCCCTCTTATGAAAGTCAATAGCCATTTCTTTAGTTTTAGCTACTGTTACGTTATACAATCTAGGGGTAACCGGGACACAACATAACGTGGCTCCCCACTCTTCCCACTTCCAAGCAAGGCCAAGACCAAGGATTAAGTTTAGGAAAGGACTGATCACACCGCTGTGTGAACTCATTAACAATTGGGCCATGGCATGTCTCGTCATGTTTGAGAAGACTCACTATAACATCTGTAAATGTTAGAATTTGTCTGGCCTCATGATGGCTCACACAATCATTGGTGTACAAAACAAACAGCAGGGGTGAGAAAACACACCCTTGTGGTGAACCAGTACAATTTACAATTTACAATTTGATAATTTAGCAGACGCTTTTATCCAAAGCGACTTACAATTCCATGGTGCTATTACATGGAGCAGGTA
>JAOEHI010002208.1:0-11886 GCA_025447815.1 Percopsis transmontana
GTGTGTGTGTGTGTGTGTGTGTGTGTGTGTGTGTGTGTGTGTGTGTGTGTGTGTGTCTGTGTCTGTGTGTGTGTGTGTGTGTGTGTGTGTGTGGGTGGGTGGGTGGTATAGTGTATATTCGGAAACACAGAGAGAAAGAGAAAAAAGCTATGTGATTGTTGTTCTGTTAGAAATCTACCAGAGCTTTGTTTCTGACAGCTGAAGGTAAAGGTTATTGCACTGTGTTTCTCCACACCGCTGTCTGTTGTTTTGAAAGAACACAGGCACAGAAATACTGTATTATTCCTAGTGACAGACTCGCACTGTTGCCCTCCAATTGACTGCCATTTATTGAGCCGTTAATGGATCTTACACTACATCTCTCATGGATTAATGTGAATGTTGATGCACGGCCAGGAATAAAAACAAAGGATCTCCAAATCTAAAGAGCTCCATCATTGTTAATTGACAATTTACATTATAAATTGACATTATTATGAACTAGTACATGCAAAACATTTAGTATAAAAGGGCCATAATCATGTAAGAAAACCTAAAAAAATTATACAGTTTACAAATGTGATTTTTATTGATCTCTTGTCATTATGGGCTCTAATGGAGCTACTGGCCTTGCATCTGGTCCAGTAGCAGTGTATCTGACCGTCAATCTACTCCAGTAGAAGTACTAACCGTGTGTTTGTGCCTAAGTAACTGCATACCTACAAATGATTATTATTATTATGGGTCAAAGTTAACTGTGTGCTCATTTGGGCAATATTAGCTTCAGATCCTGACATCACCTTACATGTGCGTGTTCCTGTATGAGAGGTATGTGTGTGCTGTGTTTATGGACAATATTTGTGTGTATATGTGCAAGTATGTTTATTATGTAGTAGCTGTGTGTGTAGCTCTGATTCCTCATGCATCCTTTTTTTCTAGCGTGCGTGCGTGCGTGCGTGCGTGCTTTGTGTGTGTACCATGCCCAACTTTGTACCTGGCTAACCGTTCCTGCCGGCCCCCAAAGTAGGCTGGTGTCAGGCCGCTAAGTGGTATTAATGATAGTTGGGGTCTCCCCTGCTTCCCTGGGTCGTGAGTGGGGGGTCATTTCTCTCTTTCTTTATTGCCTTCCTTCATCCACACTAAGTAATCTCTCACCCCTCTCCCCTTTCTCTCCCATTCCCAAGTCGGGAATGTGTGCTCTGGGAGCTGCACTACTTGTTTGCCATTTTAGCCCTTTCCTACCAGCTCTTATCCTTTGATTCTCTTTTCCCAGTTCTGTCCATCCAATCACACCCCACCCCCCCCCCACCCCCCACCCTCTTACTCAGCTCCCAACCTGGGCCTGCCAATTTTAGACGGAACACTGCAATTCATTCATTACTCTTACACCTCTAAGAGCTTATTAACACCCTTCTTTCCTAATGCGCTGTCCCCCATGTTACTTAATACAACACACACACACACACACACACACACACACACACACACACACACACACGCGTGCGCACACGAACGCACTTCTCATTAGAATGGACCACATCCATTTTGCCTGAATGTGAATATCTAATTGGCGAGCCTCCCCTATTCACCATTCATCATGTTGTGTTGGGCTGCTATCGCTAACCAATATGCCGACTTCCATCTTTAGCAGAGAGCTATTAGCCACTGTTGCTGTTCGACATCCTTTGAGGCCTTTTACATTTTCCTGATGAGAGGCATTGTTTTCAGGTTGGCTGCTTGTAGCCTGGATTTATAGAAGTGTGAGTAAATTTCTCAGAAGTATGAATCACACCTTTTTATTAGGCAGTCATTTATAGAAGCTTGGGTCATTTATATCGAGAAAAGCTGTTAATTAAGTTAATTTTTGCTGTCGTTGTTGTATTTCCAGAGGGCAGGAAACACTACGAAAATCGACAGTTCTCTACAAGCATTTGTTTTAGCGTACTGAATTAACTTAGAATACATGTTACCAGTACAGTTTTAGCGTAACTGTCTAGTTCTCTAGCTGAAAATAAATGATTTTTTCAAAGAAAAGGTCAGAAGGTATGAGGCTTTGCTGGGCAAAAGCTGATCAAACTCCCCTTTTGACCTCAGTGTGTCACTATAGCTGGGTGACACGCTGTTGACATCAAATAGCAGGAGGCACATCTTGGTTGATAACACACTGTGTACTCACTGTTCCAAAACTGTTATTGGCTGAGATAGACATCACTAGATGCAGATACAATCATTCATTTTACTAGCCACATGCGGGAAAGTGCTCTAAAGAACAGTCACTTCCAACCACATTATTGCAATGGGTGGAGGGGTGGGGTGGGGGGAAGCACAACAGATAAGCCCATCTGTTTTTCGGATCGAGGACTTTCCTCTCCGCATTTCATTAACACACTATAACCGTCCAATATTGTTTTTGAAAGCCAATATTCAAATGGAGCCTGTATTGCCATGCAATAAAGCAAGAAGCGCATGGAATAATATTAATAATAATTGTGCATCATTTCCTTCAACATCTCAGTCCCTTTTTTTATTTTTTTTTAACCCCCCCCTGAATATTTCTTCTGGGGAAACAAAAAGGAAATCACAGGGAGTTTAAAAGTGAGTAAAAGTGTGTCTCTTTTTTGTGCCACAGACTCATGCATGGCTGTTAATTTGCCATGCGGAGGAACATTATGAAGCCATTAGAGGCTCTTAAATTGGATTCAAGCAGGAAAGTCATTATCGTCCACATGAGGAAGATTTCAATTGAGAGTGCTTCATCCGATATTTGATATAACTACCATATTAGAGGAATATGTTGGATCAGATTCTCCAGGAAAGATAATTCTCGGCAGTGTTGCTGGATTATAACCCCCCCCACCACCACCACCACAACCACCACACACACACACACCTCACACACACACTTTAATAATAACAGTGTGGATTCATATCTTATTCTCCATCTTCAGACCTGTGTGACTTTGTAGTGCGTTAGGATGTGTGTGAGAGCACCAGTTCCAGTTTGTTTAGACCAGCACATACAGGCTAGTTTTGTGTTTCTGAACTGAGAATCTAAGATAGAGATAGAGACAGCAGGGGAGGCCATTTTAAATTGGCTCACTTGCTGAATTTCAAGGATTAGAGCATGCCTCCCTCATTCAGCCTTAGCTATTATCTTTGCTCCTGTAAACAAAGAATGCAAAGTTGCTGAATACTAAAGCTCAGTGTGCTAGTTCTTTCTTGTGCACAGGGCTGTACCTTAAATACCAAGTAAAGAAGAAATCATGTTCCCAATTAACCTAAATGCTTGGTTTATAGAACTGTACACACTACACACTGCTGAAAACTCGGAACAAGAAATTAAGAGTTTAAGTTTAAAAGTAAAATTTGACCAAATGGTTGTGTTTATAGATGTTTCTTCAAATTCCTTCTGCAGTCCACAAGTATGACATGGGGTTTGTAGTTTTAATCTTACCTAGGATGCAAACGTTCAAATAGGCAAACCAAAATTAGATAAAATTCCATTCAAAAGCTGATTTTCATAACGTTTCCACTTTATAGTTCTATTTTGTAGAAAAGGTTTTAGAATGGTTAGATGGTATCTAATTTTAAAATTATTACACGAGATGCTTTACATCCAGGCCATTACTTGTATTATCATAGTAGGAGTAACTGGCAACTGCAGCTCTAACAGTTCTAGTGGTAATAGCACATTTACTGTAGCATGGAGCATTTCTCATTTAAACTCCGAACACTTTTATTCTCCCTCACAGTCAAATCCATGATGGAAAATCGTGCCATTTTATTCGCTGAGACACATCAATCCAAATGCCACCAAAATGTCTTCATTCAATTCTTGAGCCATCGTCTTAAGCTCTCCATAAAACCAACTTTACATCAAAATGATTCAACACACAAGAAAAAAAAACAAAAAAAACACCAATGTAAGTGACTATTATTATTGAAAATGAGAAATCCATAAAGCACAAGGTCCACATTCTTCTTCCACTTTTATTTATCTTTGTCGCAACCTCTACCTCACCATATCTATGTGCATGTAGCATATCTTTAGTTTGTGTTTCGTGACTAGACTTTCAGCTGGAGTAAATGGCTTTTCCACTGGAGAGGAGGTCAACTGAGGACAGCGTAGGGGCGCACAAGGAGAGATCACTGAGGAGGAATGCTTGCTCCCAATTTTAAAAAGGTCCACTAAACGATGTTTTAGACCGAAAAGGATATATTCATATACACATGTACTGTATCTAAAATTGTTTCGTAGGTATAGAATATGACTTCTGCACAGGATGCCTCCCCCTGTCATGGAGGAGGTCACCATGTCAACCGACAGGGTTAGCGTGGACGAGCTGCACCACATAGGTATGCCTACATAGGTGGGCGTACACAGTTTAAGAGCCCTTGTTGTCAGGGAAAATAACCACTTATCGGACTTTAAACTTAAGGATCAGTTAAACTGAAATATTTGTAAGAAAAAGTTCAGGGTTGTTTTTATGAAAGATGTATTCACAGGGTTTTTGACTCGTGTTGTACCAGATCTGCACTAGAAACAAGTGAAATCATTCCACAAAACCAACAACCAAAAACAACCAAAAAATAGTAAAACCAACAACTGCTGGCAGCCTCAAACAGCCTGTATGTATTTTTCAGTGTAAAAATGCCATTGGAAAGGGAGATTTTTTTGGGGCCCAAAGGCCCAGAAACATGTGTGGGTCATAAATCATTCAAGTAATATATGACAATAAAATCCAAATGATAAATGACAAACGTGTAAGCCTTCTATACTGGCTTACGTAATGGGTGATGAAGTGACGAGCCAGGTCACAGCGGGGGCGGGGGTGGGGGTGGGGTGGGGTACGTCTATCAACTGACAACCATTAAAGCCACCTTTCCCCTAAAAAAAAAAAAAAAAAAAAAAAATACAAAATCCATTTAGAGACGGGAACAATTGGGGGTGTGTATGTGTATGTGTATTTGGGGGGGGGGGGTCAAATATAGCAGGTAGCTTGCGCTGGATGTCGCAGATAATTCGCTGAGCATCAACAGATGACTCAGCAAGGGAAACACGAGTAGAGACCCTTTCATGTGGAAAACACAGGAGTTAATCCCCTGCCACTGCTGTCAGTCTTGGTCTTTGTCGTAAGGTCTGATGAAGGGGGGAGGGTAGAAACGGGTTGTGGGGGTTGGTGGTACCGCGCTAAAGAACATACTTGAAAGGGGTGGCGTTCTAATCTCTTTTTCTTCTCCTCTCTCTTTTTCCCAGCGGTGCCCGGTATCAGAGGAGATCTGATACTTCCAAGGAAACGTCCTTCATGTGCCTCGACGTTTATCACCGACGGCAGCTTTCTCGCGTCCGGTCGCCCGTTTTTGAACTGCTCCATGCTTCGCTTGTTTGATCATCTGCCGATGTTTTATCGCCTCGTTGACTGATTATGATGTGTGTCGGCATGTGTGTTCCTGTGTGTCTGAGTTGACGTGCCATCACGGCACAGCTTAGGTAGATAATCAGCTATATTGGTTTCTCTTTCCAAGTGCTTTACATAGTTCCAAAAGCTAATTAAATGAAAATGTCAAATAGAGTGCCCGTGCGCGTGTTAGTAGCTGAGCGTCTGTGTGTAGGTGGGGGTGTGGGCAGGGGGTGTTAGACCAACAAAACTATCCACTTATCAATCCGATGGGTTCTATGAACACGACAGGCTGACACGATAAGCCAATTTTAACACATACTATAAGAAATAACTTTGGGAAGGACTTTTAAAGGCATAAAGACACAAATAAATACTGAAAAGGAGTTATTTAAAGCGCAACATAAATCCACATGCTGACATTTGACAAAAACAAATCCATCAACCTGCTATTGGGGGTAATTGCTATGATCGCCATCTCTACTGGAAGTAGCTATTCGCAATTTACTAAGGACTTAGGTAAGGACTTAATATTGTATCGGATGAATATCATTCCATGCTTCGAAGCTCCAACACATTTTCAGAGTTTCAAATTTGTCACTGTTCTCCCGGTGTATTAGTTAGTTTCCCGGGTTTTAAACCTTGTAAATGAGGATCTGAAAACTGGTGCGCATATGTTGCCGAAAAAAAGTTTTGAAACTTTGAAACTTGAGTTTCGGAAAGGCGAATCTTTATTTATAGACTGTATTATCAGAGTTAAGGTTACAACACCCACTTTTCAGAGATCTGTCCACACAGTTGTGAGTTTGCGAGTCACGTGATTTCAGAGCAGCGTTCCCTCGCAGCTCTGATCTGAAACTCTGTACCTCGATACCTGAAAATGACAACCTGAACAAGACAATCCGAAAAAGGGGGGCGGTGTTATATACTGGGTTAGGTGGGATTGACAGATAGTTCCGCCAATGACTGACGTGTACAGGACGCACGCACAGGTGCACAGTTCTCAATGTGCTGTCTGGCTGTCCCCGAATAATGTAAGAAAATATATATTGGCTATTAAAGTTAACTTCAAATGCCACCACGTCCATGGCTGGTAGAGAAGTGAGCAACTTTGTTAACATTACCATGTTGTATGTGTAACCGGTCAAGTCTTTTTTTAAGATACTTTTTCTTTTTCGGTCAACTTTTTTGTCTTTTTCAGGTGTTCAGCAGTATAAGCGCATTGTTCACCCGCCTATGAGGGCTGCTAGGTGCATATTACTATCTTGATAATGCGCACTTAAAATAACAGTGAAACTCTCTATTGCTGGCAAATGCTCATTGTACGGAACACCACTAGCCTGTGTCATAGGCAGTCAGAGAAATGTCAATTAATTCATTGTTTGAACACGCCGTCACTCCTTGCTGCCTGGCAATATATTCAAGTTCAATTTGAAATCATATATGCAAATCACTTTTAATTAATCTTTCCCCATTTTTGTTATGTGTTCTAACTTTTAAGCAAGCCTTTGCAAAGACTTTCATTTTTCTGCACATATTGTAAGCCTGTAATAAATTTGTGCCAAATGGAGTCCTGTACGGTGTAGTAACCTGTCAAACAAACACATCTATTGTGATATGTTGTGTTTGAACTACCGCGCCGGTGTGACAGTGTGTCATCACTTCTCCTCGCTGTCATCTCGCTTTAGCATCAAGAGCAAATGGGTGACTTCGCCTCAAGCGTGGCCTTCAGTGAAATTACGTATGTGCTCGCCAGCCTTGTCGGGTGGTCCGCGGAAAAAACGAAACTCACGTGACACGGCCGTTCATTCACCTGAAACGCATTGGATCCACACCTCCGTCAGGTTCACCGCAAAGTCCTTAACGAACCCATTTGAAAGATAGAGCTAGATGGGAGAGAGGGAAGAGAAAGGGCTAGAGACATTCAGGAAGATGGTCGTGTTGGGATAAAAAAGGCGTAATTACTGAAAGGCCTTATACACACCTCCTCTTTGCTCTCTTCCACTGCATTGCTCTGTCTTATTAATGCTCGCTCTATCAAGGCGCCGCCGCCTTTTTTTTTCTTCCTTCCTCTCGGCAGCTCGGGTGTGAAAGGTCAGGCCGGTGATCAGGCTGATAATTAGATAGGCCTTTGAAGGAAGACCAGGATCGCTGCATGCTGCCCTCTCCAGATGACCAGAGCAGGGAAGATGGTGTTCTGTACTCTTTCATCACCAGATTAAGAGCCCCACGCCTCTTTTCATTTAAGGGATAAGCGAGGACACCTGGTTTTGTCCATAATCCACTTTTCATGAATTTAAGCCTTTTATATTTGAAACTTTAGGTCAGTGGAAAAGATGTTCGATCCCTGAGTGTGTGTGTGTGTTTGTGTTTTTCTGGGAGGTGATGATGTTTGAGGGTTGGTTATTGGTCTGTGTGTCTCTGTGTATTATTTAAAAATTTTTATATTCTTGTGTGTATCGGAATGTGAATATTGATAACTTAAGGTTTTTGCGAGTATGCTTTTGCGTTTACACAGGCCAGATGGAAAACCCTGGAATAATATTCCACTCTGGATGAATTAATGTTTTTTTTAGTTACTCAGCCTTAAGATAAATACGCATTTTTTTATTTTTTTTTGGAAGATCAGCTTCAAGTTTTGTATCATCTATCAAGTATGTAGATACTGAGACACTATTAGGTGATGAATAAATTGACTTGTCTTTTTATGTATTTAATTATTCATAGATTATTATTTGTATATTGTTTGTTACGTTAATACACATGATGTAATTCGTCTAATTCCATTTTATGTATACCACTGTACTATTGCAATGTTTAGGTAAAAAGATAAAATTCTAATTTTTTTAGTTAAATACTTAGCAGTTGTGTTTGGAGTGTAATTACATTTGCCAGTTCATGATGCTTATGGGCGATAGGCAAGATTTCAGCTGTTGCTGTCTGTATAATTAACAAAAGATATATAGTTAAAGATATATTGTACAGTAAAAATATGTTGTGAGAGCCCTACATCATATAAGAAAGTAATTAGGTAAGTACAGTTTCAACTTCATGCTTACTAATGAATCACATCTTTGTGAGAGAGAAAATGTATAGTGAAATGTTTAATTATTAAATGCTAATGTATTTACCCTTCCACATTGTTGTGTTATAGGCAAAATATAATATTTTCTTAGAACACTTGTGGCCTCCACTAACTTTTCTCCTGTGGCATACCCTGACACATTATTTACACAGTGGAGCATATGGTGGTCTGTGGTGGTCTGAGTCCGAATGCTGACCTCATGGTAAGTTGCTAACTAGTTGTGAAATGCCATGCTGGATTGTAAACAAAAGCACAATTTACATTTCTAAAAAAATACGGCATATTTAAATAACATATTGTTGGCAGTTATCTTATTTTTTTTACATCCAATATTAGTCGGCTTTAGTTTCATAGTTAATTAACCAAAAATGAAACAATTTTTGTGTTTCCTGATAATGTGATTCCTCTGCTAAATTTAACTTTGACTTTGTCAAAGACTCAGACTATTTGAGTGTGTCAAAGAGTGACAGTGTCAAAAACATGAGATGAGATGAGATTGAAAAAACAATGATTCAAGATAGTTTAGAAATACAGCAACAAAACAGATTTACACTGATGAAAGGAAGCCGAGTCAAGGGTTTAAAAAAAGGTCAATATCACTTTAAAGGTTTCCTGTAGCATTTTGCACTATTTAAAAAGACAATTAGGCTATAGCGTCAATAGTAAAAGCAAAAAAGGGACTTGTGAGGCCGTGTTATATTGTTCCATTTAGGTAGCAGAGGTAAACAGTTCTGATGCATAAAAACATATCAAAACAAACCCCATTTTTGTGCAGTAAGTATTGTGATGAATATGAGATTCACACACTCTTGTGATTGCAGCGGAATAGGTAACATATGACCAACAGGATGTCAACACGGCTAGTGACAGGACAGACCTCCGAGGCAGTATCAGTGACAGTGATGATTAAATGTGCATTGTCACGTCGCAATTTGAGCTTCACAGTTGATGAGACTCATGAATAACAAAATTAATATTACCTATAATGTTGTCTGCTCAGGCATAACATTGTCCCAGCAAGAAGAGACGTTATATATGGCGGTAGGTAACCTTATTAAGGAGACTAATACTGTATCTCCTCTCGGTTTCTCATACGGATGTATTTTAACATGGATATGAATGCATAGCCACTGTCTATCCAAAGGGTATGTTGGAGTCGTCTATGATAAATATTACCCACAAATCACCCAAACCTGTGTTGCTAGCGACATTCATAATAACTTTGCATCGATGGACAATTGCTGCAATGAAGAAATGCAGTTATTGTAAGGTCGGATCTATCGGGGATGTAAAGCTTATCAATAATGTAGAAATGGAGGCTGCATATTATTAAGAACATGGCAAATGTGTCGCAAATGCAGACGGGGGGTAGGGGGGGGGGGTGAAACTGGGTCAGTTATCACAGATTATTTAAAGTTAACCTTTAAATAATCTGCTGGAATAATTTGTCAAAAATACATACAGTATTTGAAAAAATACATACAGTATTTGTGAAAACTTTATTAAGTATTTGTGAGTCACATAAAAACTTCTTTCAAAATTTTCTTGACATTGTGGTCAAAAACAATTTTACTTCTTAATCAATTTACTGCTTACTCCCTATATACATCCCTATAATGTAGGTCTGTCAGGGTACAAAATAATGTAGGTCAGGTTTGTAAGGTACAAAAACATCTAGTCAGTTCCATCCCCCTCCAGTAAACTTTCAAAATGGTTGTCAAAACTCAGGTGCTCAGAAAAGGAGAGAGAAACGAAATAGAGAAAAATGATAGCAGATAAATTGGACATTAAAGACACAATAAATGATTTTTTTAAAAGGAAAGTTTGGCATTGACATTTGGAGTTCAACACTAAACATGCTGCACCAACAGTAGCCCAAGACGCTTGAACTAATGAGAATATTTGGACATGGTTTTCTTGTGGGGTAAAGAAAAGGTTAGTACAGTGGGTTTCACTCATTCAATGTATGTGGAAAGTCTATGGGCATTTATAACAACAGTACCTGTTTTATGGATTTACATTTGAAAGATTGACTGTGGTTACTGAAAAAAAACATTGGTGTGTTATGAATACATAATGTATTTATAATGTATGTGATAATTATGTATAGGCCTATGTTTGAGCTGTTTAAGGTCCCAATATGTATTTTTTTCCCATGTGAAT
Source organism: Percopsis transmontana (assembly GCA_025447815.1). Lineage (NCBI taxonomy): Eukaryota > Metazoa > Chordata > Actinopteri > Percopsiformes > Percopsidae > Percopsis > Percopsis transmontana. The sequence goes on from JAOEHI010002208.1 coordinate 10,627, forward strand.
CTGAATTAGAGATGATTAAATAACAAGTTTGTGATCAATTTTCCAATGGACAACTTAACGACATTAAAAAGTTGGATATGACAGCATGTCTCTATATGATTAAATTTTGAATTTTGGTGGTGGGGCTACCGTTTTAGTTAGCCTGTATTTTGATTAAATAGTGAGAACTCTTTTGCCATGTGCAAATGGAACATGTGTTGTGTGCTCGTTATGGCCACCTGTCCGCAGTCGGTAAATGTGTGTGGGGCGCCTTGGAGTTCATCTTGTCCCCGGGCACGAGTAAGACACAGCGGGCCTGAGTCAATGTGATATGTTATGTACCCCATTTGGTAGATAACTCAGTGTCTCACAAAAAGAGAGTCCATAGAATAATTCTATGATAAAAAAAGGAGGTTTGTGACTCCAAAAACTTTGAGAAACACTAATTTCCTGTGAAATGTGTCTTGTCTGTTGTGAACAATGTAACACACCCTTTGTCAGCTATCTCTAGACGTGCTAGCCCTCTCGGCTCGGTCATTAGGACGGACACCCTGCAGAGAAGGACCCTGCGCTCCCTTTGTCTGCCGGTTGTTCCTGCGCTCCATTAGTTCTGTTCATCTGAGGTTTAGGCCTGGCTAAGAAATGGGTCCGGCTTTGTTGTGGACATGCTTGTTTTGAGCGAGCGAGGCTGTGGAGAGTCCAAACCTGAGCCAAGATAGACACAGCGTCAATGTCCACAATTGGAACATAACATTTATACAGTATGTTACCAAATATAGCATTTTAAGCAGTTGTTGGCCCTATGTACCCAAAAGGTCTTTTCAAAACAAGGTTACAAAGTGATTACAGTTAAAACACAGCCAAAAAGTCTCATTCAAAATAAAACTACTAGTACAATTGTACAATTAGTAGACGCTTTTATCCAAAGAGACTTACAGTGAGTGCAATTGCAGTCTTAAGGATAATGTAGGTGATAGAGCTCTTGTTCAAGGATACTTACAGATAGCCTGGGTATGTCAGGGACCGAACCCACCCTAACCTCAAGCCTATCCTGCCCTGAGACAATAATACCCAATTCAAACCATGCCTTTATAATAGAGCATGATTAGAATTTAAGGAGCATATACAACAGATAACATATGGTCGTAGCCTTTTACACAGGGTCGGCGTCAGAATTAATCTAATGGGGGGGGCATTTGGGTAGGGGGGGGGGGAACTAAAACGGTTGTTCGAGAAATCTATTATGTTTATGCTTGATAATATGAGCTTCCTGTAGTCAAC
>JAOEHI010002209.1:0-11885 GCA_025447815.1 Percopsis transmontana
CTGCTGCTGGAATTTTCAATTTCCTTGCGGGAGTCATCCCAAAGGATTAATAAAGATAAGTCTAAGTCTAAGTCTAATGCACTTAATACTTGGTCAGGGCTCCTTTAGCAAAAATTACTGCATCAATGTGGCGTGGCATGGAGGCAATCAGCTTGTGGCACTGCTGAGGTGTTATGGAAGCCCAGGCTGCTTTGATAGCGGCCTTCAGCTTGTCTGTATTGTTGGTCTGGAGTCTCTCATCAGGTCAGGTGACTTGGCTGACCAATCAAGAACAGTAATAGCATTGGTCAGCAAGTCTTGCTGGAAAAGTAAATGAGCATTTCCATAAAGCTGCACAGCAGATGGAGGCACGAAGTGCTCTAAAATCTCCCAGTAGACGGCTGCATTGATTCTGGAGATTATAAAACACAGTGGACCAACACCAGCAGATGACATGGCACCCCAAATCATCACTGACTTCACACTGGACTTGGATTCTGTGCCTCTCCACTCTTCCTCCAGACTCTGGGACCTTGATTTCCAAATGAAATACAAATTTTACTTTCATCTGAGATACTGAGCAACTGAGCGGTCCAGTTCTCTTTTTTCTGCAGGTGTTTTGACATAGCTGATTAGAGCTCTTCACAGGTCGACATTTCTGTATTATAAATAACGTGTTTTTCCTGCGGGACATGAGAATACACAAAATCAATGTTACTCTATTGTGCATGCGGGCGTGAATGGTCAGAATGTTTGCAGGTGTGAGCGGGAGTGGACACACATTGCGGGAGCGGGTGGGAGTGTAAAACACTAGGGCACAAGGAAAATTACATTACGGTTTACATTCACAAGTGTGTGAATGTGTGCATGAATGAGGCAATCCTGTAAACACTTTGAGTGACTGCGAGGTTAGAAAAGCACTACATAAATGCAGTCCATTTATATATAAAATGAAGGAAATAATTAAATCATCAGTACATGATTTATGTTTTAAACAGATTTAAAACACACTGTGCAATGCAAATACCGTTCTAATAAATTTGAATGGAAATTTTGAAATAAATAGTTTTCACTCAATTTGCCCACTGAGTTATCAATATAATGTGATATACATATTAGATTACCCAGGTGGTACATGGCAAGTCGTATTTTCAGCTCTATTTTAAAATGTTCATATAGTGTTGCAATGTATCACAATATGTAGCGTATCGCAATGTAGAGGGGGCGGGCAGTAATGGTCAGAAATCCTGTGGGAGTGGGCGGGAGAAGGATTAAGAAAACAGTCTCTAGATTGATCAATAGATAATACAGATCGATATCAAATTGGATGAATCAAAAAAAAGATCATCAAGCACATTTTAAAATTCCTCTTCCTTATGTTCTCTTATGCGTACTGTCAGTGTCTAACACAGTCTGAGAATGTATCAAGAAAAGCGCTTACCTTCCACATATGTTGGAAAGGGCGCCAAGTTTCTTCTCGACTATGAATAAGAGCAAATGCAACAACATATTATGGCTTGTTCAAAACTCAAATTAAATGAACTAAATTAAATTAAAACTTCATTACATGTTGTGTTAATGATTCAGACATGACCACACACCTCCTTGATGGCGGGAGAAGAGTCAATGCTATCATCAGGTAACAGGTGTCTGCTAAATGATTCCGCACCGAGGGGAGAGGATGATCGTGAGCCCGGAGACTGGAAAAAGAAATAGTGGCCAAATAAAATCAGAGGAGAATGTATAAATACTAATAAAAAAATAAAAAAGACGTGTTAAGCAGAATATTTACATGTTGAAATCCTTTTCAATTTCAACCTGCTATAAGATGGCATCATTAAGGGCTTACTTCAACACCTATGCACCACCAGCCAGCCACATTGTTTTTCTACCTTTGTTGGGCTGAATTGTAATTCCTGCATTAACTCTCCCTGCTGCAGAATAAAAATTCTTGATGGATGATTAAAAAATGACTTCACCAAAAGTTATTTTAGTTATTAATTTACCCACCCTCACACCACTAACAAAATGTTTGCCTGCAGTACATAGTTGGAGAAGCCCCGCCCCTCTGCTCTAGCTCGCGGATGTATTAAAACCACCGCCCGGCAGCCATCCAGGGCACCCCACAAACGCACACCTGTTACGCATCCCCTCATCACTGCACTCTCCCAGCCTATTTAAGCCAGAGTGGGTGATGAGGGGTTGTTTTTAATTGTTTGTATGCATACGTTTGCTGCTTATTGTCGCTTGTATTTGTACTTACTATTGCCTATTTTAAAACGCTTGGAGCTTGTACGCTTGCACACTTTTTCCCTCTTGTGTTCTTCTGCACCTTCAATCAGCACCCACGCATCATTACAGAATTACCGACCTCTTTTCATGAGTGCAGCAGAGAACCTCACTCCCGGCGTGGCCGCACCTCCACCTTCTCCAGCTACAACTATGGAGGACCGTCTGCCCTGGTGGAGCGTCAGCTGGCCGGCATGGCCGCGTCACTGGAGCGCATTTCGGCGGTGGTTGCCCCGGGGGCAGAACAGGGCGCCGGCGCACCCCCACCTCCACTTCTATCTCCGGTACCGGCGCTAGGAGTGTTTCTTTTGCAAGTCAACCTCCTGCAACCTCCTGCTACTGATTCTACGCAGGAGGCAGATGCGGACGACGCGGTCGCTGCTCACTGGCCAAACCCCGGAGTGGGCCACCGCCGTTTATCAAAGCTTGGGTGGGGAGACCTGGGCGCGCGCCTGTATCGCCTCCGTCAGGGGTCCCGTTTGGCACAGGAGTACGTTTTGGAGTTCCGGACCCTGGTAGCATCCAGTGGTTGGAATGAGCCGGGTCTGCGCACCGCCTTCCATATTGGGCTGCGGAGGGAGGTGCAGCTGGAGCTGGCCTGCGGACGATTACCAACTACTCCCAAGCTAAGCGACCCCGAGCCCATGGAGTTGGGGATTACGAAGCTTTCCACGGAGGAGAAGGCGTGGCAGAGCCGGTTGGGCCTGTGCCTCTTCTGCGGCTGTCCTGGCCAGTGCTGGCAGCAGCGGGATGAGGCACAGGAGGAGGTGAGTCACTCTACCACCCCGGTCGGGGATCACACACACGCTACACCACGCATTGCTTGTCTATTTTGCCGTGAGGTTTGACTCTCAGGTCGCTTCCCCTCTTGTGTCTCCACAGCCCTAATAGACTCCGGGGCCGTGGGCAGCTTCATGGATCGGGGACTCGCCAGCTCCCTTAGTCTGCAGCTGTGCTGCCTCAAGGCCTCTCTTCCGCTTACGAGTACCTCGTCATGCCCTTCGGATTGTCCAATGCTCCATCCATCTTCCAAGCCTTCATCGACGAGGTACTCCAGGACATGGTTGGACGGCAGGTCGTGGTCTATATTGACGACATCCCCGTCTTCTCCTCGTCGCTCAAGGACCACATCGCCTACGTGAGAAAGGTCCTCCGCCGCCTGCTAGACCATGGCCTGTACGCGAAGGCGGAGAAGTGCTCCTTCCCTCAGCCCACTGTCTCCTTCCTGGGATACAAGATCGGCCAGCAGGGGGTAAAGATGGTCAAGCAGAAGGTGGAGGCAGTCAGGTTGTGGCCCATCCCGAACACCATCAAGCAACTACAGCACTTCCTGGGGTTCGCCAACTTTTACCTCTGCTTCATTCGCAACTACAGCACCATCAAAGCGCCACTCACGTCGTTACTGAAGGGGGACCCCCGAGGCAGAGAGGGCCAAGCTGGAAAGTGGGTGATGAGGTGTTGTCTGTAATTGTTTGTATACACACGTTTTCTGCTTATTGTCGCTTGTATTTAGACTTACTATTTGGATTATTAAAACACTTGGAGCTCGAACGCTTGCACTCGCACGTTTTTTCTCTCGTGTGTTCTTCTGCACCTGCACCCACGCATTGTTACAATAGTCAGTGAAGGGAAGGAAGTATAACTTTTTTTTTCCTACAGCATTTCACGCTGCAAGGGGAGTAAACTGATAAAATCATTTGTGGGTGATATCCTATATAATTAAGAATTTTTTATACTAGTATCTAGTGATATATTCCATGATTAAAATTCCTATAATGCAAGTAAAAAGGAACAAATTTCCATTCAGCTTGAAAATCACAGTCAGAGGTGTAGCTCTGAAAATAGCAATGCAACACAAGGCAATTGTGATACATTCTTTCATAATTTTGAAGTGACAACTGACTTTTGCCTGGGAAAATTCCTATTTATCTCTCCACCACATGATACCAGCAAAAAGTAGAAGCACAGAATAAAACAATGAGGCTTCATGGCTTCAACCTCACAGCCAGTAGTTTGTCTCGTCAGCTCCATTATTATTCTGTTTTGGATAATTTACTGGCTATAGAGCGATGATGAATTAATTACTGACATAAAGTTTAAATGGTAAGCAAGTTCAGTGGGGAGAGTGTACGAATTCTAACTAATTTGTACTGTAGTCTAATTTCATGATTGGAAAAACACTGCTCAGGTTTTATGCATGTTTACGCAACATATGAAAATACCATGCCCAAAACCGGTGGCTTTTAAATACTAAGTCACATTTGGAGGACAACCTCACTGGCCGCTGGAAAGTCCTTTATCTGCAATTATAACTAAACATACATCATTGCTGAGAGGCAAGACATCATCTACTGTATTATACTGCTAAATGGGAAAAAGCCCAATGAAAATACAGGTTTCTACTTAACTGTTTTGAAACAGACTGTCTATTGGTTAACACAACCAATTAAAATAATACATTTACTTTCTCCTGAACAATATTTAATTCCAAACCTCATCTTGAACATGTTGGTCAGGTTGGTCGGCTTGTTCCTCTCCAAGTTTGTCTACCTGGTACATCCAGAAGTTTTCCATAGCTCTCCGTTAACAGACAACTCTGCTCCAACCTTGGAACTTCAACAAGTGGCCTACAATGACTAGCTACAGCCAGATGGTTGGCTACTCAAGTAACACATGCAGGTATCACAATTCACTACAGAAATCAGCCAAGTAAGTTGTTTTTCCAAATTATGTGTTTGCCATGGTTATAATGCCGAATTCAATCTGTTAATTTAGTGTTATGGAGATCAGAATTTTAATCTAAAAAACACATATGTATATATATATATATATATATAAACACTGAAATGGTATGTTTTAGTAGAGAACTGACATGTGACCTATCTCGTACGGTAATCAGTATCTTAATTATTTAACCACAGTCACCCAACATCTTTCTCACAAATACTGAATAAATCATGAAGCATGAGGTAGAAATAATGTGCTTAACAGGACACAAGAAAAGCACAACTTACTACTTAGGTTATATTGATATATTTAATTTAATATTAATTACATTTACAGTTAATTACATTTTTCCCCCACTAGACAGTATGTGCTAGTGTCGTGCTAATACATTTTTTTAATTATCTTTAACACCATTATCTACTGGAAATGTGCTTGCTTTGAATTCAAACTCTCAAGATAAGAGCCCTATCACAGCTACACAACATGTGATAAACGCAGTCTGAGTGTAACAATTTTAACCATCAGTAATGTTTATATCCTTCTACTTCAGCATAATCAGCCACTTTCTGTATAATGTTCTATCTAGTGGGACTGTTTTGGGGGAGATAGATGAGACAAAAGTGTGTGCATGCTATTTGGATTGGTTTAGAAGTCAGCAACAGTGGCATAGCTCTGCCTCACAGCTAGATGAAACTCACTCGCCACTCATAGAAATTATCTTTGCATTGCTGGTAAACGCCAACAGCGATAGAGAAGCTTTACATGGTTTCATGTCAAGGTGTTTCTGGAAGTTTCCCTGTAAATTATAAGCACCACTGCTGAAAATGTTCCTTCATGGCATGAATTAAAATATAATCCGTGCCACCAGATCAGACCATCAGTAGCAGAGTTGCTGAATAACACACCAGTTTATAAAACTCACAACTAAGCGAATAACTTCCCAGACAGCTAACCTGCTAGTTTCAAGTTAGCATAGAGAGGAACAGAGACTGTGTGTGTGTGTGTGTGTGTGTGTGTGTGTGTGTGTGTTGTCTGGGTATCATCAGATAATCTGAATTACGAAAAACGAAAAAAACTTAAATCTGTTATTTGTTTCAAAACGAAAAATGGAAATTTTTGGTTTTGGTGTCAAAAAATGAAAAACCAATCAAACAGGTCTTGCCAATTCCTTTTATACTTATTCCTACTGAATTGAAGAATGGAGAGGTTTGTGTACTTACAATTAGGTCATTTAGCAGATGCTTTTATCCAAAGCGACTTACATGGAGCAGATAGGGGTTAGACATCTTTCTCAAGAACTCTGGGACTTGAACCCATGACCTTCCGGATGGGACTCCAACACCATGACCACTAGACTATCCTGCCCCCTGTACTTTAGTAAAATTTAATTTCGTATGAAAAAAATTAAATTCACGAGGTCTATTTGTTTTTCGTTTTAAAACAAAAACGGAAGTCACTTGGTCAATTTGTTTTTTGTTTCTAAACTTTAAAAAAATAACAGATTGGCCTACTGTTGTTAGCAAGGTTATTATAGACTATTATTATAGACTAAAACAAAAAACTCAAATTAGGTGTTAAAAAACATTTTAGTCAACTGAAATCAAAATCACTAATGAAAAATACAACACTATATTAACCCTGGTTGTTAGGGAGAACAAAGCATTTTTACCAATGTAAGCACTTATTGGTGACCTGTATCTTCAAATTATGATAACGTGAACGTTAGTGTGATATGTATCTTAGGATAGTAATTATGTATTTAACTTGTTATTTATTATTATACAATATATATTTAATTTATATTTTAGCTTTGTAATATTTATGCATTCATGTGGAAGCTCAACCAGCAGTGGTCACTCTACCCACTGCTAAGGTGCCCAGAGGCAATAGCCTATGGTTGGCCTACAGACAGGGGCGCCAGAACCGGGGGTGCAGGGGGGCATTTGACCCCCACTTTTGGCTCACAGAATATCTTAATCAACACTGTCCGTTTACGTTATGACAAAACGGAGAGAAATCACTGTAGCGGTAACCTAGCTCGCTTTTAATGCAGTCTCAGATTTGTGCAGGTACATTTCTATGTGTATGGAAGGTGGTCACCTGCCTTTAGCTTATTCATATAAGCAGAAACAGAAACATTCTCACTCGTAAGCGAGGGAACTCATAGCCAACCCAATCCACATTGTTTTACGATTTGGTTCTTGGTTACGATGTCACTCAGTACCGTCCACCAATCCTATGTCCAGTTTGCGATGTAGCCTTGGCTAACTTTATATGCCTTCAAAAAAACAAGCACCAATGTAATTTCGTATATCATTTTGAAAAATGATTGCACACGTAAGCATCTTATGTCTGCCACTAAATATGGTTACATGAAATTAGAAGTTGCGATGTAGCCATAGGATGTGTTTACATAAAAATTGTAAATTTTTTTAACATTTAGCAGACGCTTTTATCCAAAGCGACTTACATACAATTAATACATTTGTTAACAGTATCATGTAACAAGGTTACTTCACCAATGCATTTGCATTACTCGCAAGTGTATCATTCGCTCCACAAAACAGTTCATATGTACAATAATCGAAAGTTATCACTATCACAGTAAATAATTTCTAACTGCAAGCTTATCTAATAGAGTAGAGAGAAGGAATATATATATATTAGGGGTGGGGGAAAAAATTGATACAGCATAGTATCGCGATATTTCCCGTGGCAATACTGTATCGATACACAGACACCAAGTATCGATCTTTTATTATATAAATTGCACATGAGCATGTTACTTTTTGGTAGTAGAATAATAAAATCAATTGCTTATTCAGTCCACCAGATGGTGCTGTTTGTTTTCTGGTGAAGTCAGCGGGGTGATTGTCAAAATAAACATGGCAGCATCAGAGAACGAATTCAGAATTGCTCCGTCTGCGTTTAAATCAAGCATATTGATTTTTTTCTGATTTTTTAACAAGGAGGGGACAACTGAGATGGATATAACACATGGGATTTGCAAGGAGTGTTGTATGAAAATAAAATCATACTCAGGAAATACCACAAACATGAGGGCTCATCTCACACGCCAGCATCCAGAGTTAGCGTTAGCAGAGGACAGTAAAGCTAATGCTAAACCAACTGAAAAACCAACCAATACTGGACACACTGAGCTTGACAAAGCTACCTCCCAATTCAGAGCGAGCGAAGAAAATAACTCAAGCCATCACCTACTTCCATACAACATTGTGGAAAATGGGGGATCGCGCCGTTTTTTCACGGATACAGTCGTACCCAAGCACTACAGAGAAGTGAAGCTTAAAGTTCAGGAAAGTTTGAAAACCACAGAACATGTTGCATTGCCGTCACGGGCAGTGGATTCCTATGTGACTATTAAAGCTCATTATTTCACATAAGACTGGCAACTGCTATCTGAAAGGCCTGAACAATTTTTTTTTGCACCACTCATAGCGACAGAGGTGCCAGCCTGCCGGTCGAGGTGGTAGATCTGAGTGCTTTGGCTGGGGCTTGGAATCTTATCATTGCTTGGAGGTAGAGCGGGGCAGTTCCTTTTGCTACCTTGTAGGCCAACACCAATGTCTTGAATCGGATGCGGGCTGAGACCAGTGAAGGTCTCGGAAGAGGGGGGTTACATGGGAGAACTTTGGTTGGTTGAAAACAAGACAGGCTGCTGCATTTTGGATTTGTTGTAAGGGTCTGGTAGCAGATGCCGGTAACCCGGTGAAGCACTGATGTCAGCAAGGCAGTTAGAGATTCTGGTTGAAATCTGCGTGTCAGATGGGGGCAATGAGAGGTAGAGTTGTGTGTCGTCGGCATGGCAGTAGTAAGAAATTACAGAACCAAGAGATCTCATGTAAAGTGAGAATAGTAAGGGTCCAAGCACAGATCCTTGCAGAACCCCAGTGGTGAGTGGGCAAGTTTCAGACAGGTGTACATTCCAGAGGACTCAATAGGAGCGATCTGTTAGATAGGACTCAAACCAGGAGAGCGCCGACTTGGCAATGCCCAATTCCGAAAGAGTCTATAGAAGGATCTGGTGGTTTACCATGTCAAATGCTGCAGATAGGTCTAGGAGAATGAGGACTGAGGAGAGGGAGGAGGCTTTAGCAGCGTGCAGGGCTTCAGTCACCATGAGAAGAGCGGTTTCAGTGGAGTGGGCAGCCTTGAACCCAGATTGGTGAGGGTCCAGGAGATTGTGTTGTGAAAGGTAGGAAGACAGTTGGTCAGACACTGCACATTCGAGTGTTTTGAGGTGCATATGCATCCAGGGATGGTTTCTTGAGTAGCGGTCTGACTCTAGCCGTTTTAAAGACAGCTGGGACCGAGCCTGTGGTCAAGGAGGAATTGATCAGGGAGGTGAGGAATGAAAGGATGTCATTTGAGATGGCTTGGAGAAGAGATGTAGGGATAGGGTCAAGTGGGCAGGTAGTGGCCCGGTTGGATAAAATCAGTGTTTTGACATCTTCCGTGGAGAGGGTAGAGAAAGTGTTTAAATTATCAACAGGCAGTGTGGAAATAGAGGGAATAAAAGGCGGTGCAAAGGATTGGCTAATGTCATTCACTTTCTTTGAAAAGAAGGTTACAAAATCATCAGCTGACAGGGAGGACGGCAGAGGAGGGGTAGGCGGTGTGAGTGTAACACATACTCACTGGTTATAACCATGGGCCCAGAAGGATTTTAGGTTCGACTACTGGAGCACAGAGATACTCAGACACTGATGCTTTTAATTTGAATAATGCCGGCTTTATATTAATAGAAAATGTAAATGGATCCACATACAACAAACAATTTGACAAGGACAACAGCTTAAATACCAAAATGTACAAATTTGGCATATACAAATTCTACAATCCCTTTTTTCTAATTTATAGGTTTAGGTGCACCTTTCTAACCTGTCACACTACAATTCAGGTTACAGTTCAATTGGTCAAATAAAATACAAACAATGTATGTTACACTCCAGGTGTACAGAATTGAATGTGTGCAAGTGCTGTCCTACCACACCAGCGGATGCAGTTACAAGAACAGATTCAAAACTTTTCCAGACTCCTGGGGGGAAGGCTCGCCAGCAAATCCAGGGTGAAACACTTCACCAGAAAATAAATAAAACTAAAAAACCTGACCGATTCCGTGTAGCAGCGTGGGCACACCCAAAATGGCAGCACCCAGCACAACCACGCGATCTCCACAATTGTCGAACTATTTGCAGAAAGATAACATGGAGGGAACTCCCAAAGCAACCTTGCCCAAAAAAAAAAAAAAATACAACACCAGTATACAACTTTTAAAACTCTCAACCAAGCGGCAGGATGTCTCTGTGAAACTTCTTTTCTATCGTCACGCTCACGTCTCTCTCGCAGTTTTTTCCTCCTTTTTCAGGAAAAGGTAGCCCTAACACTCCAACTCGCGCCTAATTGTCTCAAACGGACATGTCAGTCAACCCAGTTTGTCTGCTCTGATTGGATAACGTTATCTAATCTAGCGATTTAATGCAACTTTTTATTACTATAATATATATATATATATATATATATATATATATATATTCCACTAGCCCAAAGTCATGTGGGCTACATGAGCAGGGAGGAAAATACTGAAAATAGTTTCCTAGGGTTGGCGGCGGTGGTGTGGCTGTTTTGTCCATAGAAGGTGGATTTTGCTACAGAAACTGAGGAGGTAAATTCAGAGAGGAGGCGGTGGTAGGCTATAAGATCCGGTCAGATTTTCTCCATTTCTTCTCAGCCGCTCTGAGCTTTGTTCTACAAGCGCGTAGAGGTTCCGATAACCAAGGAGTGGGGGGAGAAGGTTGCACTGGTCTGGTATTAAGTGCACAGAGGGTGTCAAGGGAATATGTTAGAGAGGACACAAGCATGGAAGTAGCCTGGTCTTTGGATAAAAGCGAGAATTGTTCAGTAGACGGTAGCAGGGAGAGTACTGCAGAAGAGAAGGATGAGGGAGAGAGAGATTTTAGGTTACGGCGAGAGGCAAAGAAGTAGCAGGGGCCAAGAGAGGATTTAGGGGGAGAGACAAGGAGACGAAGTTATGATCAGACACCGGGAGGGGGGTAACTGATAGTTTAGAGGCCGAGCAGGATCTGGTGAAGACGAGATCCAGAATTTTTCCTGCCCTGTGTGTTGGAGGAGAAGGAGAGAGCTTGAGGTCAAATGAAGAAAAGAAATGAAGAAAGTCTGATGAGTGCGGCTTCTCTGGGGGGATGTTGATGTCACCGAGGAGCGTGATCGGTGTTCCATCTTCGGGGAAGAAGCTTAAGAGGACATCCATCTCATCTAGGAAGTCTCCATGCTGGCCCGGGGGGCGGTAGATGACAACAATTGTGAGTTTAACAGGATGGGTGAAAGAGGCAGCATAGAATTCAAAAGAAAATTTAAAATAAAATTACATAAATCATTTGTATAGCTTTTTGGAAAGACAGACCATAAATTCATATTGTGGTCACTGCCAGTTTCTAATTCCCAACCTGTCTCTCTCTTTAATCTGCCTTTTCTGTATAACACCCAGAACCCTAATTTCTGCCCAGTGCCCGTTAATATTTCCTTTCCATTCTCATCTTCTCTACCTCCAAATAATCATCATCTTGTGCTATTGTTAGGAACCGGTGGGACGGACCTCTGGCACAGACTCAGACACTGAGGTAGATATAGTTAAAGTGCTTTAATATAGCGTTCCTTTAACATAAAACCAAAAGGCAGGTAGTGTAGTAGGAGTGTAGTGGAATATCTTTCATTTTCAGCTCCTGGACAATGTATGGTAAGTGTAATGGAATATTTTATTTGAACTATATGCAATCCTGTGTTTTACAATTCTATCTGAAAGGGGTTTGGTACAGTATGTTAATTGCATCGGGGGTGCAGGCTCTCTG
>JAOEHI010002213.1:0-11881 GCA_025447815.1 Percopsis transmontana
ATATATATATGTGTGTCATTGTATATAGATATTATATTTTCAAAAATGGGAAGTGGTCTCTTAATTTTTTCAATGGGTGTATATATCATGTTATATGCATATGAAATTACTTTTTTTTGCGGCATATCTTATTCATTTAGACTATAAAATTGTGTATTACAATATCGTTTACCATTACCACTAAAAGATATGAAATGAAAATACTGAATTACAGTGTCACCCAGCCATCCCTCCATTTGTCCATCCATCCATCCCTACTAATAATATTACGCATTTGACAACGTTGTGACCACTGTCCCTGTTAATATCTGTGTAGTTGAAAGTAAATGTATAGTTTATACTATACATTTACATGCTCAAGTCCATACCTGATGCCTGCAGGGATCAACCACTGCGAGAGGAAGGTCTCCCACTGTGCGGGCCTGAAGAACGTGACCTTGGATGACCTCCTCATGGTCACCGACAGCCTGCCGGGGGTCAAAGTTCGCCCGGAGGACGTCCAGGCCGTGGTGTCCTCCTGTCTGCCGCGGCAGTACGTCGTCCAGCTCCTACACCTCTGGAAGACGGTGAACTATGACATGGATCTAGCTAAAGGTCTGACGCAGAGCTTGAGGGTCCTGCGCAGCCAGGGGGCGCCTCGCTCCCTGCTAAAGACCATAAAGAAGATCAGAATGTTTGTTAATATGCTGCATGACGAGTCATGTTTTAAGACTCATAAGCCGTTGAATGAATAGGGGTGCACTACACACACACACACACACACACACACACACAGATTCGTTTTGAAACAATTACAATCTAGCATCATTTTAGCTTTTTAGCAGGGCATTTGCATTTGTTGTGTTGTAGTGTATACTCAACATGCATACCATAGCAGAATCCGTGTTTTGCCTCCAACTGCCATGAATCCCTCGGTTGAAAGGAACTAGTTTTAGTCGGAACACCATTCTTTTCTAATGTGTGTGTACAGTGTGTACAGTGTGTACACACGCATGCTCTTGCACGCAGCAAAAGCAGTGTATCTGTTACCCGGGCTCCATCTACTGTAAGTACAACCCTGCCCCTTGTGGCCAATATTATACACAATTGTAGACAACCACATTTAACAAACACACCTGTGCATTCATGCACACACACACACAGTCACACACACACACACACACACACACACACACAGTCAGGTGGGGGATAATTGTAAACAGACGTGGGTCAAATAATTGAATTAGATCATAGCTGGATTCATTTTAACATATCATGAAATACCATCAAAAGAACAGCTAGTATGAAAACAGAAGTGTATTGTCCAAGTTTTATAAATGCTTTGACATTTATTTTGTGTTGTGCTTACCTTTTTAAACCCTGTCCATTTGATCCAGTTTGACACAGTATCTGTTTTCAGCAGGGAATTTGATTTAAGCTTAAAATGAATTTCAACACAACTGCGAACTCCAGGCAGGCTTAATAAGAACTTTTCTAGAACTGTTTGACCGGAGTCTGTGAAAAACAAAAAAAATTATTTAAGATGTATATAGTACTCTATTTTATGTTTAAAGGGCATCCGAATGTTGTGTTTCTTGCTTTCTCACTGTTTGAGAGGAAGGATTTGGTTTCATAATGAAATGTTTTCCTTGTTTATTGTTTTGATCGTTTACTGGACATGTAAAGCTTGTTTCTTTTTTTTATATCTTTTTGTTTTTTTAGGGGGGCATGTCAGATACTTTTGAATGTACAAAGGAGTGCAATTGTTTTCTATTTAAAAAATAATCTTACTTACTGAATATTAAAAAGCTTTTTTATAACATAAAAATTACTGGATTCGAAATGCTGCAATTTCACAAATATGTTTTATATTTTGTCATCAGTTTTATATTAAATATATGGGTCTTTATTGTGTATATATGCTTGATGGGTCTTTTTCTAAGCTTTTATAGCCTTGTGAATATTTTGTATACATTCATTGCTTCTTGCTGAATAAAAAACAGTTTAGAGCAGACAAAAGTACTCAACGTAAAAAAACAAATGTATGATGAAAATAATGATAATGCTGTGCTGCTTATCGCAGTGAGGCGGCAAACTTGTAAGGCAGAATATAATATTTCAACTTCTTATTCCCTTGTTTATTGTAAAGTTGAGCTCTTTAGAGATACACTTATAAGCAGTGGAACTGCCATATGTAATATTTCAACATCAAATGTAATGGCTATGGCTGAAAACTCCAGTAGTATACTGTATGGAACTATGGAAATAGAAGTATTACATGAAACTCCCCTGTTATGTTACCATGGAGATACAATTTTGCCAGTTGGGGTAAATGTCTAGGATGGGAACTTGACTTCCGAATATTATTTCAATAACAGCATGCATTTTCTTTACTTTTACATTAAATAAATTCAAATCCAACAAATGTTCGATGTTAATCTGTTATAATCCATTAGTCCAGTCCATTCTTTTGTAGCCTTCTTAAATTCAGGACTGTGTAGTGAATCAAATTAGTAGTAGTTGTAGTTTATCCTAAAAATCTGATGTTGCTGACAACGGGAAACATGACAACGTGTTGTTTCACGTCACTTTTCGAAGGCGTGAAATCTACTATAAAACTAAGCAAGACCAGCCACATTCTACACAGGTCGAACACGTGTAGAACGGCAGTATGGTAAGTTGGCTACTTTATTCTAAGTTCCAGGGCCTCCCTTATGAAGAACGTGTAGGCTATTTATAAATCGTAGAATAGCCTATAATAATATGGCCTGCCCTACAGCACGTTTACAATGACAACAATCTGTCGTTTGACAATTGTTAGGCTACTTTTCAGTTAAATACTGAAACTTAATCCCCATTAAGTCTAAATAGCCCTAATTGCAACACATATTTCCAGACTGAAATAATAAATGTTTAAACGAACATCTTACCATTCTACAGGAGTTCTTTGCGGTGTTACTCCTCGCTGCTCTCACCCACTGCACCACGGTAGATGTCCCAACCTATAAATACCAGGACCCGGTGTCTGGAGAGATCCACGCGTGCACCATGTGTCCACCTGGAACGCGTATGGCCGCGCACTGTTCCGCCACCACGGCAACCGAGTGTGTCCCGTGCCAAGAGGTGCACTTCACACAGTACTGGAACTACCTGCTTAAGTGCCTGTACTGCAACGCGTTCTGCGGAAACAACCAGGAAGTCGAGCAGGAGTGTTCACCTTTCAGCAACAGGGTCTGTCGCTGTAAGGAAGGATACTATTTGGTTAGCGACGAGACCTGTAGGAGACACTCGGTGTGTGGACCTGGAACCAGAGTTAAAACGAGAGGTAGGCAATGGATGCAAACGTATAGTTGTCATCCATTATGTCATGAATATTGAAATGTGTTGAAATGTATTGTCTTCATCACGCTTGCAGGTACATCGCGAGATGACACGGTGTGTGAGGAGTGCCCCCACGGCTACTTCTCCAACTCTGCGCTCGAGTCGTGCGTAAAACACCGCGAATGCAACGCGTCTGGCCACGTGGCCTTCCTCCGCGGCTCGCGCTTCCACGACACCGTCTGTGCCTCCTGTGAGGACATTAGAAATGGAGGTGTGTATTTTACTGTCTTGCCACATGTGAAAATAAAGTGTCAGTGGAAAAGAGAGCCCAGTAAACACTACAAATATAATTTGAATATCTGTGCTGTCTGAATGATGTAGCCTACACTACCTAAAATTGTTCAGGCTATTTAAATGTACTAGGTATAGCTGTTAACCTGTAAGCCTACAATTATGGTACATTACAGGATATTATGCATAAGCAGAATAAGAGACCAATAATGAGAGAAAATGCTGCTGTATTGAATACCATTATATAAAAACACTTGCCTTTCTCAGGTTCTTCTGAGGAGCTGCAGAGGCTACTGCTTCCAGAATTATTCGCTAAGCACCAGACACGTGTGGGGAAAATAAAGAAATTTGTCTCCAGGTGAGCTAATACACTGGGACATTCAGTCTGACAGATATCTATTGGGACTGAAGTATCATGTTCACCATTTTACCTCTCCTCACCTTCCAATTATTCACAACTATAATTAATAAACAAACACGATTATGCATATATCCAGGAATATCCAGAAGACAGGGGCATTTCTGCCACGTAACAGGGAATATCTGCTGGGACAAATCAGCATGTGGTCTGCCCAGGCGCCAGTGGACCAGCTGAGGAGAGTTCCAGAGATGCTCAGGTCTTCACAGCTCCACTCCCTGGCAAAAAGGCTCAAGAGCAGGCTTCAGGAGATTCAACAACAAGCCCCACCTTGTAGCTAAATGCCTTATTCGATGGACTGTCTGGGGTACACTGTGAAACCTCACAGCGGGCCAACATTTTTTTCTTTTACCATGTTTGGACTACATTTATATGGGGTCGAGGTCATTTTGTCAATACATTTAGACTAAAACCATATAAAGTAGTAATCGGATTGAACATTTGTGTGAACAAGTAAAATATATTTTTTCATATCATAGAGCAAATAAAATTATGTCATAATTCACACCTGTTCCCATATGTGTATAGTGTACAGAATTTTACCATAGCAAATTATTGCCATAATTATTATGATGATAATGGCAATGATGAATTATCGCAACTATCTGATTTTTATGATTAAGCACCTGTTCAATAACACCCACATACCTAGATCAGTGTAGTTATAATAACTTGTAATAGTTTACTTCTTACCTAATTTACTTCTTGGCTTGCATTACCTGCAAGTCCCCACACGGAGTCAGTATCATCAAGGCTAATGAGAACCAACCAAAACACAAAGGGCAGCCTATAGTAGACCTAGTAGATATTATGAATTCCAGATTATTCGAAGTTGAGACAGGTTTAAATATATCAACACGTTTGGCATCGTGGTACATACGATGCTCGCTATGACTGAAAGTTTCATGAGTCTATACTTTTTGCAATGCTGCCTGCGGCATTCACTGCCTCTTTTAGCAGGCCCAGGCATCGCACGGTTGACCGGCTGTCGCATCATCGAGAGGGGAGGGGCCCAGTCTGGAACAGGAGTAATACCGAGAGCTTTACGGTAGGCTACACTACAGAGGATGGATGTGTGCATATGAAACGAGCAGGCGTCTTTCTCTCACATGTGTAGAGTGCGTCGGGTATCAACATGATTTTAAAAGGATTGTAGCGTTTCCCATTGCCTAGCGTGTAACTAAGAATCGGACCAACGTAAACTGAATAGAGATGCGCCCTTATAAAATCTGTACAGATTGTCCGGACAACGCGTAGAGAGAGGAAAATGTAACTGGGTGACACGTTGCGACGGCGGCACCTGACACTTTTCGCGCTGGAGGCTTTCTGTCCCTTTTCTGTTCTACACAAAGCTCGTCAATGTGTTGATCTGATCCTTTTTATTTCTCTGGATTATATTCGCCTGAATACTCCAGCAAAATGAGCGAGGAAGTGTCAGAGGTCCCCAAAGAGCTTCTGGGTAAGCATGTTATTCCGACCAGCAGGATGGACATGGCTCAGATTTGGCCCATGTGGACTTTAGACTGCAGGTTGACCAGCGCAGCAGCTGTACTGCAACGGCTTTATAGCTTTTCCATGAGATATTCTACAGAAACCTTAAACTAAAATCATAAAATAAATTAATTTTTATAAGAGAAGCCAGTCTGTCATCCCATACCCTCCCGCACTAGGCCAGCCCCTGTTGTCTTTGTAGGTGGCATGGACCTCTCAAATCTATACAGTAGCCACCAATTCTGAACCACTACAGTATGTGGGCATAGTGGCCCCGTCCTGTGGGCTAGTGGGGATGCCACATGTCGTATGTATTTGCACTAGTTGTAGACATAGTTTAGAGATCTGAAACTTGTGTATTTGGCTCTAACTCCGGGTCTCATTGTGTGGTAAGGTGCCTCAGCATTTGACACCTCTGTGCAATATTGAATAAAAGCCATTTCTATTTTTTCACACAGACACACGCAAATGCACACCATAGGGCTCTTAATGTTTGAGTGTAGTGTTAATTAATTTGGCTACAATCCTTACTGATAAAGGACAAGGTTCATAATTGATGCTCAAAGGCAAAGCTGCCTTTCTTGAATCCTCAGCTGTCTGAGTCATATTGACACTTACTTATGGTCAGATCTTCAGTGACTGACTCACAGTAATTCTGTCTGTCAGTCACTGGCTCACTCACTCACACCTGTCAAATTATATTGTCCTACATACTGTATGTCCAATATGACCTTTTTACCTTGTACTTTGTTTTAATTTGGTTTTAATGTGACACCTGTTTTGCAAATAAATGCCATGGAAGGAGGTTAAGCCTAATAAAGGACCCGGGCTGGTCCTGACAGGGCCAGTGGGGTCATTAAAAGGGATGTGTCTTCCTTTGTGTCAGAGAGACTCTTTTCTGAACTCTACAATGGAAATCACCAACCCTGCTAGAAAGCATACAGTATTGTGAAAATAATGAAATAATTAATAGACGGTTCCTATATGTGCAAGTTGCCACACACCATGAACACTATTATGTGCCCTTATGTATGTGTGAGGGTAGTGGAAGCTGACTTCAGTAATAGCAAGAATGTCTATTAGCATAACTGACAATAAATGAAAACAATTTACAGATAGTTTGGATGAGAATTTCCACCAGTCTGATTCTTATGTGGCCTGGGCCTGGAGAATCCTAATGCCTATAGTTTCTCTTGAGGTTTTAGTAAGTGAGATCTCTCACTTGCACCCCATATCACCATGCCTTCTTAGAGATACGGTCCACATTACGCGGAGCATTTTAGGATTCTAGGTGCTGCTGTGTGTATGAAGCAGTCTCTAGACTGGATGATTCACCATTGTGTCTTGCGTCCAGTAATGCTCACATGATGAGCATGCATATGCTACCCTTAGGAAAATCCCTCTTTTTATATCTAGGTCTCTGCTTTACATTCAAGCGCTTGCTAGTTTGTTTTCTGTGTGTGTGATAAATCTGTATGGTTTTACAATCTCAAAACACCCTCTTAAACAAAGTGTCTCATTACTGAGGCTACATCTTGTCTCGTACCAGGATTTATGGTGGCTTTCAGACAGATTTGGACCTAGTTGGATTAATAACAAGAGGTTATTGTATTTGAAGGAATAATTCATTATTTTGCTGAGGTTGTCTGCTTAAGGGTTCAGTGGCCAGGGAAAGTCCTGATTATGGAGCAGTCAGTGGTATGTTGCAAAATGCAACACAAGAGACTGAGTGGTTGTATTGTATGGTCTGAAATTAATGCTTTAGAAAGAAAAGCATTGTTCTCAGCATGGTGAAGATGCAGCAGTGCCTTTCACCTGAGAGAGCGCGCACACGCGCACGCACACACACACACACACACACGCGCGCGCGCGCGATAACATTCTTCCTTGGTTTTCGCTCTGTCAACTTGTCTGTCTCTTTGTCTAGAAGCAGCATGTTTGCCTGGCTGGCTATGCAGCGCTTTCAATTTCTTAAACATACACACAGAGTATTACATTTGCGATATAAAGGCTGAATCACTGGGTAGTGGATGTACTGTAGCACTCCTATAATTGTAATTATTTAGGCATGTCCAAAGTCTGGCTCAATATACTTATTTCCCATGATCCATCATGAATAAATTAATTACTCACACATTTACACAATCTAGAGACATGACTATCAAGGCCCCAGGCTGATATGTCATTAGGAGACAAAGTATTTGTAAGTTTTGCTGCAATATCAGGCTAAACAGGCTTGTGAAAGGTGAGTTTATACAAGCTAGTCAGCCTTAATTTCCACACCCTGTGAGTTAGTCCCACGGAAATCCAATATGAATACAATGTTAAAAAAACTGTTTTCAAATCTAAACATTTAAATAGTTTTTTGTGTTATACTATATGTTTGCAGTGGATGTTTACAGTGGATTATGCTCTCTCTCTCTCTCTCTCTCTCTCTGCCTCTCTGCCTCTCTGCCTATCTCATGCACACACCTTAACACACAGCCTATAAATCCCTGCTCTGTGTGCGTACGTGTCTGTCTGTGCAGCGTGAAAAGGCGTCTGACCCAGTTCTGCTGCCTAAGCCGTTTCTACTGGCTGTGGGAAATACTCTTAAATGTGAACAATCAATTATCACAGTAGAACATTGTTTGCGCATGCGTGCGTCTGTCCGTGTGTGTGTGTGTGTGTATGCATCCTTCCTTGTCTATATATATATATATATGTGTGTGTGTGTGTGTGTGTGTGTGTGTGTGTGTGTGTACACATACATGTACACAGGTGTTGAAAATACCTGTATACTGAATGTATTTGTACATGAGTGTGTGTAAGACAGTGTTGACAGATTGAAATATTGCAAGAGATAATGAGAATGATGTTAAAAAAGCCTGAATCCTCCTGATAGATGTATAATGAGAACATGAAATAAACCCCACAAAGATAATTCCCTTTGGTGCATTAAAATTTGAATCAGTTAACTTTTTCATCAAACATAGTTTCTAATCGGTGTATATGGGGGATAATCTCCACTCTGGCACGTTTATTTGAGTTGGGAATCTGCTGATGTCTGCTTTGCTAAGGAAGTCAAAGGGTTGAAGCACTAAATCAGACAGTTCTCCACTCAGGGCCAGGCTGCAAGGGGGGCCAACCTGGCCGCTTTTTGTTTTGTGAAACATCTGCATTCTGGTCTTGTTTTACTGCATTGAAACCAGCAACACTGGAAGCCTAAAACTCATTTCCCAATGGTAACAAAAAGCAATTCTTTCTTACATTTTCGATAACCCTTAAACATACAATATTTTCTATGAAATTTGTATTTAATGTTAACGTTTGAATACAGGCTATGTCAGTGCCAATTATTTGTCCCATACCATGAGATAAACAAAGCATTTTCAATTTAAATCCAGTCTGTATCTCTATCTTCTTGTCCTTTTTTGTAGAGACTGTAAGGGATGCAGTAGGCAGGAAAGTGAAGCTGTCACTGAGGAAAAGAGTCAAACTGGAGATAAAAGGAGACAAAACGGAGAACAGAGTTCTGGTGAGTATCTCAAATGCATTTCCTTTGTATACAGTTTCTCATAGGGAGCAATTTCTGTGTGATGGCCCTGTTACACTGCTCTCCATGTTTATTTCTCTTAACACCCTCCTTATTTGCACTCTGAGAGATCTCAACCGCAATTGGTTTCCATTGTTTCTCACAAACATACCTGTAGTGTGTCAATGATGCTGGCCAAAGCCTTTCCTGGTAATGAGTTATCACAATATTTGTTGGACAAACCTCAGTGTGTGTGTAGACCCCTATCATAAAATTAAGGTGTTTCAAGTTTTGTTGCCAGGCTGCAAATCTAAGGCAAGGAAGTTACAGTATACGGTTACAGTACTTCAGGGTCTTCAAAGTTTGAAACAACTTTATGCTGACATATAGCATAACATATTTTAGCAAACAGTCTAATAAAGAAAACATTGAGGCAGGATATTGGGGGAAATTGAAGCCGGACACCTTATCCACACAGTTTGTGTTTTTTATTCTGGCATGACTACAGCGAAATCTGGATATTAGAATAAACATGCATTTGAGGCCAAATGGGCTGTTTACTGTGGATTATGGGTATTTGGCCTCTGTGTTAAGCCATTCTCAGGCGTTGGCAGCAGAACATTTACTGTATATTCACACCCTCTGTTCGCCTGTGAGTGTCCGGCGTAGCTGCCCAGACCATTACCATTTAGCCGCTAGCTGCTGAATAATGAATACCCGACAGGCCATTAAAAATGTATAATGTCGTATTCTGAGCTGAGTAGTCATAAATTAAGATGGAATAGCCCCACTGTAGACGTCAATAAAGCTAGGCGATTGAATCAGAGGACTGTTGGAGGGGGTTTTACAACTGCCTGTGGAACCTGAACCTAAAATCATGATATTGACGGAATTACAACTGTGGATATGACTTAAATTGTCTTTTTGGTCACAAAGTTCTGTGTTGTTCTATCTTGTTTTGTAGGTAGCTCAGGGTCAGACGTATGAAGTCTGATGAACTAATAGCCACATTTAAAATGGTTGTATTTGTCTCAGTTAGGCCAGGATGCGGCCTGCCCATGAACAAATCTACCAGCCAGGCCCTTCTCCATTGAGGATGTTGAAGCACGTAACAACACGTGTCCGCTGCTGTCTCAGCATATTCGCTGTGTAACCGCTCTCCTTCTGTAACTAGAATGATAGTGGAGCCGGCTGGAGAGGAAGAGGTGACAGACAAAGCTTTATAGCTTTATATTAACACATGCTGTACTTGCTAAATGGTTTGGGAGCACACACACTGAGCACAGGGCTGTGGTACAGTACATAGTAAAGAAGCACAGCGCTGTGCTACAGTACATAGTAAAGTAGCACAGCG
This sequence comes from Percopsis transmontana, assembly GCA_025447815.1. Taxonomy (NCBI): domain Eukaryota; kingdom Metazoa; phylum Chordata; class Actinopteri; order Percopsiformes; family Percopsidae; genus Percopsis; species Percopsis transmontana. The sequence continues at coordinate 10,369 of JAOEHI010002213.1, forward strand.
CGGTGGTACATAGTGATGAAATGGAAATTGAGACATCCTGTGTCATTATTTGTTTTGTCGCAGAGACAGAAATGTCTAGTGTCAATTTGAATGATAGCTGTGCTTTTCTAATATACCATTGTTTTAAGACTGTAGCTTGCTTACTTACTTCACTCGTTTTTGAATTTTGCATTTAGTGTTTTTTTTTTTTTTTTAATTTGTCATATCTGTGTGGGAAGTCAAATTCTGAAAATCCAGTGTACAACTGTCCCTTTACCCAAGTATCCCATGGGCCTGTCCTGTCTACTGCTTGTTTTGTGGCTAGCTCTCACAAAACAATGTCAGTGTGTGGGAGTTAGAGAATACACATACACACACACACACACAAAGATGTAGGTGTTCTTATAGACAGTATTCAGAGCTGGGGAATTCCCAAAGAGTGGGTCTAGAATTCCATCAAGGCGAGTAGCTTGAGAAAGACAAATAAACTATGTTTGTTGTTGCAGAGAAATGTGTGTGTAAAACATTTTTTCGAGGAAGAGAGTGGGAAAGAGGTAGCACTGATACTTACAGAGCATGGAACACACACCTGTTACGACGTTGATTGAATTGACACCATTGTTACATTATTTGTTACATCATTTTTGACCAATCAACCATTTATTGGAAAATCTCATCACAATGTAATTGTGTAACCAAAAAGGGCATTTTTTTCCAGTTTTCATTTGTCTTTTCCTTGAGGTTTATACATTCATGCCTCATATTTAGTTTCTATTTATATTTTAATCCATATATTCTATTTCCATTAGCCTCCTTTTTTCTCCTTCTTTCTTTAGTAGTTTTATTGCCTTCTATCACAATTTAGTGTAATCAACATTAGAAGGGAAGTTATTTCAGAAAATGTTTAATGGTTTATCCATCAAAAACTCACAGCGGAAGGTTGTGGCCTTACAAACACACACCAGCTGTGTTTGAATCTCAGTTCAGGGCTGCCTAAGGCGCCTCATACTGAAGCCTGATGAATACAGTCAGTTCTCCCTCTTTGAAGAAAGAGCTAAAGATAACAACACCAGTGCATCAAACACACCCCGGGGAGGAGGGCAGCAGATAGGAGAGAGTGAGGGAAGTAGAAACATTTTACATGACGGGACACTGGTGAATTAGAGCGGCAGGCTTTTTCCAGTCTCATGTCTCGACCTCTTGTGTTAAGGCAGCTTGTTTCAGACTGTCCTGCTAGACCTAGAAATGTGTTGGGGGTTGTCATGCCATGCCATGCCATGCTATGCCATGCGACCTGCCTGTCTGCTTTTCAGCGAGGGAAACTCTGGCTGCCAAATGAAACTACAGCCAGTGTAAGTGGGTGGTGGAGTGCTAAGAGGGTTAAGTGTCTAATGCTCCTCTTGATATTTCAGTGTAAAAATAAAGATGTGTGTGTGTGTGGGGGGGGGGGGGGGGGGGGCGGGCCTTTTCCAAGCCACAGACATTTAAAAAAAGTTAACTGTTTAAATTTGTGCCACAAATTTAGATAAAAACC